>QLPI01000675.1:0-36624 GCA_003314275.1 Chroogomphus rutilus
ATAGGAAAGTACGCTCGGCGCTTAACCTTCCGGTTCAGCGCGAGTGAGTGGATTTTAGTTGTAGCCTAATGGCTAGTGCGATGGGGAGCAACGATAGAATTACAATTGCTTGTTTTTGGTTGTACAAACTACTAGTACTTTATATGAAATAGATAAACCTATTTATAAGTGAAAACTTCACGGAGTGAAGTTAGAAGCCGGCCCAATGCGGCCGTGCGCGTGCTACACCCGCATATATGCGGTGGGGATGATACAGACGAAAACTTCACAGGGGAAGTGATAGAAATAGAATAGAATTAGATATAAACTGAATAGAAATCCACATGCCAGTGTATCCCCTTCCCAACGTGTCCAGATGAGGTGAGCCGGCCCTTGGGGTAGGTATGGGGCCGGGTAGATAGTGTCATGGAAAACGTGCTCCTAAATTCATGAGAATATTCATGAGTCTTCCTCATAGTGTATGGGATCCTGGTATAGAGTCGCGCCTCGATTGGGGAATGGTTGGGGGAGATATTCCAACTTTAGTGTAGAATATATATATAAAATGACTCATTGGTCCCTGGTTCTAACAGAATATTGATCTAATTTAATTGTCCATTAACTCATCTTCGAGCCCCACCTGACTTCCTCCATGGGTCCGGTAAGAATAGCCATCGAGTCTTGCCCCGAAGCATCTTATATAATGAGTGGTGAGTCAAGCCTAGTAAATATAACAATACATAACATTTTATCTGACCCGATCTAGACATCTGAGTGCTACTCAATGAGTCTTCCTGTGGCATGCATAAGCTTTAGAGTTTAACAACGAAAGCTTACCTACGGAAAATATGTTTGAAGTCAGACCGTTCAGCCTGCACTGCCCCCAGAAGCCCAAGCACAGCGCTATGCTTGGGCGCTAAGATGCACAGCCTTTATCAACTCGTATATAGCACCAGCCTTCTGCCTCTCGAACCATCTCAATCCTTCGCCACCGCCCTTCACCTCATGAATGTTCCAAATTCCACACTTTATTTGGGAGATAAACACCACATCTCAAGTATACCTCAACCTGAAGAGAATGAAGTATCCAACGTGGAGGGACGAATAGGGCATAGGATGTGTGAGGGTGCAGAGGGGTTCGAGGCCTTTAATCTGAACTCTGTTGGTGAACACGACTCGGATGTATGGCACGGAGACTCACTCACGGAAGGGGTTTCCATATCTGCTGCTTCGAACTATCTTCCCAACGAACTAATCCCTACCACCGCTACACAAGCCTCAATGTTCATGAGTGGGCCATCGAATGCACCCTCGATCATGCAAAGGAGAATGCAGATCAGAATCCTCGAACAGCTCTGCAGCCTCACAAACCCTATGCCCTATTGATCCCTCCGCGTTGGATACTTCATTCTCCTCAGGCAGAGGGAGACTCGAATTGTGGTGCTCATCTCCCAAGCGAGGTATGGAACTTTGAACATCCCTGAGGTGAAGGGCGGTGGCGAAGGATTAAGATGTTTCGAAATGCGGAAGGCTGGTGTTATACACCAGTTGATAAGGGCTGTGCAACTGGGTGCTGAAGCACAGCGCTGTGCCAACATCTGAGTGCAGTGCAGGCTGAATTATCCGACTTCAAACATATGTCACGTAGGTAAGCTGTCGTTGTTAAACTCTCAAGCTTATACGTGCCACAACAATCAATGAGTAGCACTCAGATGTCTAGACCGGGTCAGATCAAATGTTATGTATTGTTATATTTACTAGGCTTGACTCACCATTCATCATATAAGATGCCTCAGGGGGAGACTCGATGGTCATTCTTACCAGACCCATGGAGGAAGGCAGGCGGTGCTCTAAGATGAATTAACGAACAATTGAATTAGATCAAGATTCGATAAGCAGGTATCTAGATCCGGAGATTTGTTCCAGAGAGCCGTGCTTAAACGTTCCGGATCTTCCGTGTGGAAGCATAACGACAGAACACAAAGTATGGCTCGGGATCCAGAATATGAAGGGTATATCAGATATATTCTAGTATACAAGCTTCCGAATGCCGCTCCTAATAAGAACAGATATGAAACAGATAAGCAAAACAATCAAGTAGACTTTGAATATAAAGCCAGAAATACATCTAATGTGAGAAAAGACGCACAAAATAATTCAAATGTATGAAATAACTCATAAATGCCACAAAATTGAAAAAAAAGGGCGAGCAGAGACCATGTCTAAACAATGATCGAAGGAGTCCCTGTAGTTGGAACTCTTCTCGGGAGTTTTACCTTGTCACCTTGCACTTTAATGATCAGCATTTTCCCATGAATCCGGTGATTCTACAAGCTACAAACACGTCCATGTCACTATTAGCACAATCCACCTGATAGATTGGACAGTGCGCACCCATCCATTAGGAAATCCGGAAAGCACTTAATCAGCCACCTGTTAAACAGATGCACAAATGAGCATAAACCTCCAACGTCAAACAACATACGCCAGTGGTCCTCTTTGAAACTCTAGTATCTCACATACTTACATGCACCGCCTATACTCCCTGCTGGACAGAACGTGCTGGCATATGCTGCAGCACATCAATATAAAGATCACATCCCGAGTCGGTCAAAATGGCGAGTCTTCTGCAGAACCTCAACATCTCGAATACTCAACCATATCAAGAAATTTCATACACTCATCATACTCATAAAAGTGACATGGGGATAGGTCATCAGGAACATGAAGTTGACGGAGATCCCTTAGGAGCGACGAAAACTTCCATTGCATCAGGAATGGTTTAGATTGACTTTGGTGAGGTCGAGGGGATGCGTGATGTTTCCTGCGAGGCTGGCCTGACGGAGGGCGGAATTTGGGCTTATGTACGAGGGTGTATATCTCAACTTTGAAGAAGATATTAATGCAACTATTCTACCTGAACAAGAGTCATATAGATTATATGGACGGATAAAAATGCGGCTTACACCTGAGCTTTGATGAAAGAAGGGTAAGATGTAAGCACCGATGACTGAGAAATTTTCATGTCAGGCTGAGTGGTTATTATGTAAACTCGAACCAGAAACTGCTGGCCACTCCACAATGAGTGCATATCAGCTTTTTGACAGTGTATCCATATAATCATGCACCGGAGATTTAGTCTCTGTTATTATTTAGAAGCTCATGGTCGTTGCACTGTCCAAAGATTCGAGCACAAAGGTCAAGCGGCAGTGAGGCGGTAATATTGATCTCGTTCATTGAAAAATATTGGTAGACATCCTATGTTGTTTCATGATTTGAAAATTTTCTTACAAAAATTACTCTAGATTCGTGAAGCTTTTTTTTTTTTTTGAGCTTCCAGATCTTCTGGGCGTGCGCTCCCTGATACAAAACTCGATATCATCGACATGGGTTTCTTTCAAGAGTTATATAATATAACTGCTCAATTAAAATTTGTCCCTTTATCTCATGCATCGGCTGGCCCCTTGATATCGTCTCGTTTTTCCAGGCCTGTTCATTACCATAGTTATATGACTAGCGAGCAATCCCTAACACCGGTAGCAGTCCAGTGCTTCATTCTTGATGTGTTCATGCTATTTCTAAACTCCTTCCTAATTCGCTGTTCACAGCCTCGTCATACTGCTTCCCAGGTGCCATGTCACGAACATTTCTGAAATTGACGTTGTTTCCAAAATATCTCGTTTAAAGTACATGTTTCAATGGTGAGCCAAGACTAGTAAATATGGCAATACATAATATTTCGTCTGACCCGATCTAGACATCTGAACGCTACTCTTGCAATGTTGCTGTGGCACGTAGTAGCTTTAAAGTTTAACAACCACAACTTACCTCCTATGGGACATATGTTTGAACTCGGACAATTCGGCCTGCACTGCCCCCAGATGTTGGCACAGCGCTGTGCTTCAGCGCCAAATAGCACAGCCCTTATCAACTCGTGTATACCACCAGGTTTCTACCTCTCGAACCATCTCAACCTTCGCCTTCGTGCTTCATCACCATGAATGTTCTAAGTTCCATCCTTGGCTGGGAAGATAAACCCCACAACTCGAGTATGCCTCAACGTCAGGAGAATGAAGAATACAACCCAGAGGGACGGATAGCGCAAAGGAGATGCGAGGCTGCAGAAGGGTTCAGGGCTCTAATTTGGACTCTGTTGGGGGGAATGACTCGGACATGTGGAACAGAGATGCAGATATGGAAGGGGCTGCCATATCTGCTGCTGCTAATCATCTTCCTAAACAACTACTGCCTACTTCCGCTAGACGAACCTCAACGGTTATGAGTGCTCCGTCAAACAATCCCCCAATCACGCATAAGAAACGGAAGTCCAAGGCTAAAGAACTACATGTTGGGTACATCTGTTTTCCATTCATTCCTTCATTATACATAGACTCATTATTATTGTTGCTGGACTTCTTATCATTTCTTGCACATGGGCTGGAATGTTTCTACCTGTCAGCTCTGTCCCAACAAATTTTATGAAACTCCTCTTAGGGCTGCACCAGAGGAGGGGCAGTCATATTGAGCCTCAATTAAAGCATCATAGGGATGAAATCTGGGAGGCACAACCAGGTACGAATCATCTGGTATACCTAACCTTTACTACACTTCATACCTTACCACAGCACAATCCACGTCTTCTTCCCCATTGATAAATTTCAAAATGCAGGAGAGCCAAATCTGTGAACCCGCTTGTTGAACAATGTGGCATATACAAAATGCTGAAACACTTTTTGTTTCAGATGCAAAGGGAAATGTGAATATAAATATAGGATGTGAGATTATTTTTATTCCAGCCAGTCATTCCTCTCTGATAGAACATACACCTTGAAGGTATAAATAGTCAGCCAATACCAATGTCCTCAACTTCCTTAGATGATCCCGATGCACGTTACATTGAATTTTTTTTAGAAACACAGTATGCTGATGATAAATTACAGATACGAACTTATACACGTGATGATATTAACCTTCTTGAGACGATAAATCACTATAACGTCTATCTGAATCCTCGCTCGGACTCACATATCGCTGCGGTCACAGTCAAGCTGCATAAAGCAGACCGGCCTGATGGTCGAATAGTTCTTGTAAAAATGTATAATGGCTCGCCTTCTCAACGGAAGACAACCCTCGTAAGTCCCCCGTTTTTTCCAGACTCTTCACCATTTTTCATCGTGTCGTAGTTTGAGCGAGACATCTCTTTGCGCGGAGATATCATGTGAGTTATGGTTAGAGATTCAGTGTAACGAATGCTGATCGTTGTATTGCAGGGATCCTTCGATATTGCAGCTTATTGGAGCGAGCAGAATCACCTGCAGGATCCCGTTCGAGGTATATCACATGCCAGGCGAAAATCTCGAGAGTTTGAGGAGTTGGTTCAGACGGAAGTTGTCATCAAACCCCGTGGAGTTTATATATGGGCTCTATGACATGGTTTGTGATCGCATATGTATATGAGGTTGTATTGGAATTGATGCACCTGTTGGACCAGCGTACATCAGTTCTGGTATGACACATTCAGTCGTTCATATAATTATTTATAGTATTATCGATGACTAGGCATTGGCAGAGTCTCAACTGTCGGGAGGATTTGTGTTCCCTTTTTCTGACATGGTAATGAATTAATGTTCTGAATTCAACCTTGCTGACAATCTCTAGTGGGCCAGCCTTTGCGTTACTGTGCAAGGAGGACATGATCGACCCCAGTGGAAACTGATATATGCTGGTGAATTGTCAGGTGGAGACAGCGACCCAAGTGTAAGTTGCCATGTTTGCCGATAGATGATCTCATTCATGCTCATGGATCACGGTAGTCTGTTATGAACATTCTATATGGTATGCAAATGACCCTGCCAACGTCAGTATTAGAAGATATCGTACAGTCCTGGGATAATATTAACTGTCTATAGGAACAGATCGAACCGATACCACCCTCTCCCCGCCACCTGGATGGGAGAGCTCATGCTTGGCTCCTCCTCATGGACGCACCACACTGAAGACCTCGTAGACATTCTTGGATGTCGATTTGAAGAAATCACGCTTCCTATGGTCGGGGCCGCATTTTTTGAGCAAGGCTGGCTAGCGGAGGGTACCCATTACATACCATACAGTGTCAGTGCTGCCAGTTGTGAGGTCGGTTTGGGTGACATTGGCTATGTTGACGAAAATGGTAAATTCGTCGTCGTTGCAAATGTTCATGACCACATGCAAGGACAAACTGGATCACTGTCCTGGAATTGTAATTACTATAACAGTGAATACCCCCACAACTACCCCGGAGAAGCTATATTTAGCCAAGCAGGTCAGACTTTCTACCGGTGCAGGCAAGTCCATTTCTACTTTTGTGTCTCTCTTGTTAACCACTCATCGCAGATTCGTCTCTCCTGGTATCCCTGCGTCAATGTTCGTCGATCGTTCTTTAGAATACAATAATTTGGATGAAACATATGCGTGGAAGTGGTTGCGTGACCACGCGCGCTGCATGATCGACGGTCATGGCCTCTCTATTCCACCCCATGAACTGAAACTAGGTTAGTATCTCTGTAAGCGCCGAAACGAGTTTTGACCCACGGCGTGAGATAGTTACCAGAATAGAGTGCCATTTTCCCATTGAACTGACACTCGCGGACGGTCCGAGTGTGCCGGGACATGAATGGTCCGACTTCCAATGGGATTCCGAAGCACATACCAGGGTGAAAAATCCCGCCGTATACATTTTTTCAAACAATGATGCCCCAAATATCCGGGAATCAGGAGTACCAGAGTTGAAGACCAGATTCTGTGCCTCATTCGACCCCAATCCCCAATGGCTGGATGACGTCATGTGTAATCCCGAGAATGCTGATTCCATTTCAATTGAAATGCAAGATGGCCTCGCTTCACATGATTGGTAATCGTTTCTCGATTTTCAGCATAGTAACGCTATGCTCATATTCAAATAGGGACTATATAAATTTCCTACAGCTTCCCATAGGTGCCGCTCGTCCCTTTATCTCCGAAGGCGACGATCAATGACGTACAAGCGTGACTGACTGTGCACATCCGCGATGGCCTCCACTCAGCGGGTCTAATCCCCACCTCAGCAGCCCAGCCTTACCTGAGCGGCCCTGGAATGGCCGTCAACGTGTTTCCATGCTCCTGCACATCCAACTCCTCACCTAGGCCCAGGGCACAATGATCTCCCGTGACCTCCGGGGCGGACGAGCATCCGCTGCGCAAAAATTGTATGGCTAGGGGCAGAGGGGTGGCTAGGGGGCTAGGGGTGGGTTGGCGGAAGGTAATGGTTCAGGGCAGGAGGGTCATGTTTTTGTGGGAATGGAATTCCTGAAGTATGGCGATTATTTTTTATGCTACCTGCCAGCCCTACACACCCACTGTGAGGTCGTGGTTATCCGCCCACCGCCAGCCCTCAAATTCTCGTTGGTACCATCGTCACCTCTAACCTGTATCTTCTCCGCGGTTTGACCAGCAGTTACGCGTTACGACGCGTACAACTCCTGGTTTAAACTCCTGGGTTCAAAACAATCAACTGGTCAAGGTTGTCCCACCGTCGTGTGTCGTCTTTTTAGCGTAGTCGTCATCACTGCTCCGTCGCGATTCGCTCGTCCGCTCGTACATCCAATGCTCGCCATCGTACTCGACCTCGTTTTTCGTTTGCTTCTTGAATGTATCTTTGTAATTTCACCAACGTCTGACAACACTGTGATATTCACCAACACCAAAACACTCCTGAGAGGACAGTTCGGAGGCGGTAAGGACAGAGGGAGTACTTGAGCACAAGATCCCTCAATAGTATCCTGGATATATTTCGGGTCCGCATCGTCAGTGTCCTAGTTGCCAGCGCAACAAACTCACACACTGCATGCAGCACACAATGCATCGCACGATCGAGTCCAACCCCACCTTTGCGCTCTCAACTTCACAAGATCTTGCTAACCTAGGGGAGTTTCTGGCATCTTTTAACGATTCAATTCCAGTCCTGTCTCCTTGCACGAGCTGGACGGGTTGGAATCCATCGGATACCTCTCAACCGTGCCGTCTTTAGCCATGATGTAGTGTGGTGTCGGGTGTGGGGTCGTCTAACGGTCCCTCCACAAAAACAAAACAAAACAAAAAACTAGGTGAATTCGAAACCGAATTTTTCCACCAACCTCTGGCGTTGTGTGGCTTGCCCTTCTGTCGTGTCTTCCGGCATTTTTTCAGCTCCTCACCATTTTTATCTACTCGTTGGTATTTCTGTTTGGCTATTTGTTTCTTGTCTTTTCTTCTTTTTTGCCGATTGCTTTGTGACCCTGCATTTTGCCTCTTGTCATATCTTGCCTGTGCCCTTGTCACTTGTGTATGTTGTTTTTGCTTTCATCTTCCGGGGGGTTTTATTTTTTATTTTTATTTGGGTTTCTAAATTATATACCCGAGTGTGAGTTAATCACAGAGCTCACACTTGAAACTTGAAGTAGTGATGCTGCTTGTGTGATGTAGAGTGTGAATGACGGGGATGTCGAACAGAGATAAGGACCTAAGATTCGCAGAGTATTATCCAGTCCAGCGATGACACCGAGCCTATAATCAATCTTATACTCGAAATGGGGAGCCAAGATCGGCTCGGTAGGGTCGACGATGAGCCTCAAAGGTTAGCTCGGACTGAACTTGGCCTTCACATTTTCCCATATACCCCGTCGCTGAACTTGGATCGAATAACCTGCACCCTAGCTCATATCCTCTTCTTATCCGTTGCTTAGGTATATACACAAACGCTGCTGCCATACTCCATATTGTGTACCATCTAGAACACCCTTGTGTACCATCTAGAACACCCTTTCTCCCACTTCATTACCATCCACGCGGAATTTGAGACAAGAAGAGCTCTTTCTCAGAGGAAACATGGTTCACTGATACATGATATTCGCGCTCTACATTTTCTTCAACCTCGCCACATCCACGAGGGGTTCAATATACAATAATCATACATGTATCTATTGTATCTCTATCATCTAAATTCCAAAAAAGACAGCTTCAGAGTCAATTCAAGCCAAACACAAATCCAATTTCCCATGAATCCATGTAAATCATATACTTCTGGGAACTTAAAGATGAGTATTCAATGGTCTTTGAAGTTGTCATGCTCATATTAAAGAACGAAAAGTGGATATTTCAAACCACAGTCACAAAAGAATTCACCCTCGCCATGGTATTTCCGTCCATGGTATCCCCTTCTTGCCCACCGTCGACTCCAAACACTATATGAGTAATCGAAGAGCTGGAAATGGGGCGTGTGGAGTAGTTTTTGGTTGGTGATGGACAGGTATTTTGAGTAAAAGAGACGATTTAACAGACGTGTAGCGCACACATCAACTTCCGAAGCCAATCTGGGTGAACATAATCGTGATTGTGGTCAAGTGGTCGCCCAGCCTTCATTCTCACGATCACAGCCGACGATCGATGTGGCGCCGGAATGGCGTAATAGGCACAATGTGGCGTCCCTGTGGCATAGCCGGATCAGGCCGATACAGTCTAACCTAATCTGAGTTTTGGCGTAACTCTAATCGGTGTGATTGCCACGATATACACGGTCATATGGTACCTCTGATGTGATAGACGCCATGCCAATATCGGGCCGGTGTAACGTGCCAAGGTATACCGGATTGATTGCCGTTCCCCGACGCCCACGTGACCGGAGGCTGTGATCGACCCTGATCGATGCGATCGGTGCACAGACCATACCAAGCCGCATATCGAATCTAATAGTGATCATATTCCATCGGTGCCGCAGCCCTGATTGGCGTGGTCGTCAACTTCCAGTGAGGGTCGAGAAGGTCCAATCTAATCTTTTCTCTATGTAGTTTGGTGTGACAGATTAGACTTCTGTGGAGTTTTCCTGGGGTATAATATTGAAATGTCGGCTCTATAAATAGGGGAATAACCCCCTTGATTTTATTGTGATTTTTATTGTATTTGTCGCTAGGGAAAACATTGTTCTATTGATGATCTACTGGGAGCTGAGTCCCAGGTTTAGCCTCCGCGTAGGCGCCGTTCCGGGAAGCCGGCCGAGGCGCCAAAGGGCCGGTTTATGGAATTGTGGTCCTCCCACAAGGTAGAATTAATATATGATGTTATATAAAAAGAGTATTTGGTATTGGGAACTTCACTCTCGATCCAGGTATTGGTATGACGAGTTTCTGGTGTTTTCGTCCGAAATAGGAAAGTGCAATGCCCGGCGCTTAATTTGATGTTATCTCAAGGTTTAGTGAGAGTGGGGATGTAGGAAGGTGATTTCTACTTGTCTATGGTTTGTCTAGATACATATGAGTATTTATAAGGAAGAAGAGGCTATACAACATGAAAATTTATCAGACTATGACCGGAGGCCGTTCTGATACGGCCGGGTGCATGATGGAACGTGGGTATGTGGGCAAGGAAAAGATTTGGGTCATGCCCTGGAAAAAGATAGAAGAATGTGTAGAAAAATCATATTAAATTTGCTTGCCCATCAATGATCTTCCCTTCCATCAGCCCTGAAGAACAGTTTTGGTTCTTGGGTCAGGTGCCAGGCCATGCAGGTGGTATTCTCCCAAAACCGCTCCTAAAATCGCAGGAATATTCATGTAGGTCCTTTATATCATCTGTAAAGCCTGTAAGAAGTTGCGCCTTGAGGGGAATATAATTGGGGGAATTATTCGAGTTTTAGTGTTGAGATGTGAAGAAAATATTTGTGATAAATCAAATACTCTGTTGGTTCTAACACTCTACGATCTTGTTCCGTCTGTGGAAGAATCTTAACCACTTACCGAGTCTGCGGCGAATCAGGTCTATTCGATCTGATATCCCTGATCGTGCCCGAGTGGCGGTGCTTGCCTGATTGTCAGTGCAACTTCTGTCACACTCAGCGCGACAGGTCTGAACTGGGTGAAAGGCATGATGAACAGTAAACATTAGATAAATTAGCATTAATTTGTGGCGTAACTAAGGAACTCTAATTCACTAGGAGAAAAACAACTCTGTTCTAATGACCAGCAACACCACCCTGCTAATGGTAAAAATAACAGTATAGGGTATTGTATGGCATAACAGAATAATTCCACTATTTGCGCAAATTTCCCCCCTGTAGATCTAGTTTGGCTCCGAGAACCATAAGTCTTATTGTTGACAATAACGTGCAACTCATAAGAGACTGTATTCTATAAAATATGTACCTATATATATCAAATAAATCTAAGCATAGTCAGTCGAACAAAGATTAAATGTGACAGGAAGAAATTACTCACATCTCAGCAGTCAAGAGACTGAGATGCTGATATACTTGTCATGAATAATATACCCAATAAGAGTATTGCACGTTATCCTAAATAAACACTTGATTGATCGGAGATCTTTTTTCTAATGGGTGGTAAAAACTGCAAATATACTGGGAACTCCTCCAAAACACGCGTGAATACAGTAGTGTAATGTAAGATTGGTGCATGGAATAACTGTTTTGTTTATGTTTGGGCAACGATTCAATTTTTGAACCATTTGTGATCTGGCGCCTGGGATGCATTGTGAACAGGCAGTGCGAAGAATTTAGAAAATAGGAGGATTCACAGCATGAAAGAATGAAAAACTGAGGGTGGACTGGTGTTATAGATTGCTTACTAGTCATACAAAAATAGTAAGAAGCAGGCTGGGGACAGCGAGTTGATACTGAGTAGCCACGGCAAGGCGTGAGATAACTTAATTGAGGTGTTGTAAGATATACCTCGCGAGAGAAACCCATGTTGATGGCATGTAGTATTAGGTGAGGAAGCAGTGTAAGCCCCTACTTGATCATTCAGTGATATTCAGAAGTCCTGGAAGCCTGAAGATAATATGTAAGAATTTATAACAGTCAGATATTATCGTATGGTGCTTTTAACCACTAAACTACCAGTCCCTTTTGGGTTTCAGGACTATTTTTCCAGTGTCTTTTACCAAGGTCAGGGTTTTCTTTTGGATTTTTCCAATGTATGGTAGCTATGTTGTCCATCAGGATCATGTCAGATTAAATAGACCCAAATCGCTGCAGACTCGGTAAATGGTTAGGGTTGTACCAGAGATGGAACAAGATCGTAGAGAACAGATTAGATTAGACCTTTGTGGCCCTCACTGGAAGTCGCCGACCGCCCCAATCAGGGCTGTGGCACCAATGGAATATGATCACTATATTATATTTGATTGATGGAGCAATTGAACCGATATGCGGTTTGCATAGATCAGGGTCGACCCACCTCTTTAATAACAAGACTCACAGCCTCCGATCACGTGGGCATCAGAGAACGGCAATCAATCCCGGATACCTTGGCACGTTACACCGGCCCGAAATTAGGATGGCGTCTATCACATCAGAGGACCAATTGATCAGGTACATCTTGGGAATCACACCGATCAGAATTGCGCAAACACTCAGATTAAGTTAGACTCTATCGGCTACATCCGGGTATGCCACAGAGACGCCATATTGTGCCTATTACGCCATTCCGGCGCCACACCGATCATCGGCTCTCATGGTGAGAGACTGGGCAACCACTACTGAGCACATTTTCGCATAAAAGTGGGCATAATCTGTCCTAACTTGCGTGATTGTCAGTCCTGCAAGAGACGCAATGTAGTTGAGATTTGTTTGAGCAGGACGCTGTATTGTCCCTGTCACGGCACGTCCCGCATGTGTCGTGTTTTAGGGGGCACTTGTATGATATGATGGTTCCATCCATGACATTTGAGGCATCTAATTGGCTCCTTTCTGCTCGTGACAGATGTGCAGACCTTCCATCCGGACCTTATTCACCACTTCTGCGCTTTAGAGTGTGAATATAGTATGGCCGCATATCTGGTTATGATCGCCACCTTGTGCGGGCTACAACCATCAGGCTGATATGATGGAAATTGGCGACATTTTGTTGGTTACCTGGATGTCACCTCTACAAAGAACTATGTGATACTATAATGAGGAGACTGCGATACATTTCACAAAGCTGCCAGTGATGAGGTGCACAGTCAGTCGTGCTTGTACGTCATTGATCGTCGACTTCGGAGATAAGGGGACGAGCGGCACCGATGGGAAGTTGTAAGTAGTTTATACTCGTGTGCCTGTTTTAGTATGAGCATAGCGTTACTACCTTGAAAATTTAGAAACGATTACACCGCCTCTGAATGAAGTTCGAGGCCATCTCGCATTTCCGTCGAATGGGATCCAGCATTCTCAGGATACCACACGGCGTCATCCAGCCATTGGGGATTGGGTTCGAATGAAGCACGGAGTCTCGTCGCAATCGCTTGTACTCCTGATTCCCGCATATTTGTACCTTCGATGGTGGAAAAAACGTATATGGCGGGATTTGTCACCCCATGATGTAGTTCAGGGTCCCATTGGAGTTGAGACCAGTCACCTTCCGGAAAAAGGTGACCATCCGCGAGTGCCAGACCAATGTTATATACGCAATATGTTCTGGTAACTATCTCACGCTGCTGGTCAAAACTCGTTTCGGCGCTTACAGAGATACAAACATAGTTTCAGTTGATGGGGTGGAATGGAGAGGCTACGACGCTCGGTCATGGAGCGAGCGTGGTCACGCAACCATTTCCACGCATGTGTTTCATAGTGATTATTGTATTTTAAAGTAATCGTGATCCAGTCTTCCGCGGGGATAGCCAGAGAGACAAGTCTAGGATGAGTAGTTAACAAGAGAGAGACAAAAGTAGAAATGGACTTGCCTGCTCCGAAAAGTCTGACCTGCTTGACTTAATATAGCTTCTCCAGGGGTGTTCTCGGAGTATTGAGTGTCAAAGCAATTCCGCTTACAATTCCAGGACAGTGATCCAGGTTGGCCTTGCATGTGGTCATGAACATTTTCGACGATGACAATTTTTCCTGTTTTCGTCAAAATAGCCAATGTCACCCAAACCGACTCCACCACTGTCAACACTGAAACTGTATGGCATGTAATGGGTACCCTGCCATAGCTGTAGTTCTGAAACTCTAAAGCTTATACGTGCCACAGGAACATTCATGAAGTAGCACTCAGATGTCTAGATAGGGTCAGATCAAATGTTATGTATTGTTATATTTACTAGGATTGACTCACCATTCATCATATAAGATGCCTTGGAGCGAGACTCGATGGGCATTCTTACCGGACCCATGGAGGAAACCAGGCGGGGCTTGAAGACCAATTAACGGACATTTAAATTAGATCAATAAGTAAAGCAATCAATCTCAACCATGTTACAAATTTGACTCCGACAGCACTCATCCCATATCACCTTCACTGTTGCCACATCACACAGCCAACCATTCTATTCAGCACTCCAATCTTCAGACTCCTAATTTGTCATCATGTCTTCTTCAGAGCTCATTCCCATGCAACACTACAACACCCATGATACACAGATCCAGGCAGAACCATTAACATATCATTATCTTTGTGTACCCCCTCCAGCACATTTCTCACTCAGAAGAAGATCCCATCTAATCTACACTCAGTCATATGCAATAGGAGATGCACTCTATTTCCCAGAAAGCCAAGAACCATACATATTTCTTGGAATGACGTCTAGACTGTCAAGTCCATGATACCGAGCTCTGGGTCACTCGGTAATACCAACCAACCGACCCTGACCCACATCAATCCTCACTACCATGGGTCCTCAGTTCGGTACATCCAGTTCATCATCTGGACCACTCCTCTCATCCTATCCCCTCCTCCTGTCTAAAGTCCTTCACTTGGGTTGACACTCTCAGCCTCATCCTGGGTCCCTTCTCTGTCCAAATCAATGGCACACATGGAACAGCAGGGCACAACGCATGAGCAGATTGAAGCCTAGCCACCCCAAAAACAGTCTACAGCACTTGACCAACTTCCCAGCTCTACCAAGTCTTAACAGTATATTCAGAGTGACACTGCTTTCCATGCCACCTCCGTTCTTATGATTATGCCCCCATATACTAGATCAACAGCCCACATGGATGACAATCAGCTCACCCCTATAGTAAATCAATGAAGGGAGCATGAAGCCTCTGGTACTCCACCCCTTCTCATTGGTTATACCTCACCGACAATAGAACTGCAGCGTCTCACCTCCCCCTTTGAGCAAGAACCATGCATCGAAGAGGTTGCCAAAGATGACATTGAATATGCAGATTACGACAACAATGATCAAGAACCCCATCTGGTAGAGGACGAAATCCGGTTCGGTACATTATGATGCAGATGCTGAAACCAAGGAACAGCCTCAGCACCACTGACAGGCAAACACACCTGAACCTCCTCGCACTCTTGTATCCACGCCTCCTCAACCCACGGTTGCACCCCATCAGCCCATGGCCACTCCTCTGCAACCCGCAGCCACACCCCCTCCACCTGCAGCTATACCGCTGCAGGCCAGGCAAGCTCCCCAAGTGAGGCCAGCCCCACAGGCCAGGCAGGCTCCACAAGCTGGGCCACCTCCTAGGGCCAGGGTCCCCATAAACCCAGCCAACAATAATGACCTTTTGAATGCCATTCTTGAACTCAGCAGAACTGCCTGGAACCACCAACAAGACGGTCAAGCCGCCAGAATTCAAGAACCAGAACCCTTCGATGGGAGCAATCCAAAGAAGTTAAAGTGTTTCATCTTCCTTTGCAGAATGAATTTCTGCACCCAGCCTAACTCGTTCCCCGATGATAGGCAAAAAGTCAACTATATGGTCTCCTACCTGAAAGGAATGGCTCTAGAATGTTTCAAGAGCTACCTGATGGGTAACCCTAATATGGAGCCCTGCTGGACCAGCAATTTGGAGCCTTTTATTGATGAGTTACAGATCAATTTCAGCTCTTGGGATGAAAGAGCCAACACCAAAATGGCTCTCAAAAGGCTAACTATGCAGGACAACCACAAAGCCACTAGGTTTTTTGTGGAATTTTACAGGCTCATGGCTTTTGTCGACTACAATGACAATGCTCTCCTCTGCAAGGCATACACGGCACTGCTGAAGTGCATCAAAGATGGCTTCATCCATTTTGACAAACCCCATACACTCGACGAACTTCGAAATCGTGTTCAAAGGATCGACATGAGGTATTGGGAATGAAAGACTGAACAGTCTGCGGAGGGCAGTAATGAGCCGAAGAAAGATATAAGATCAGACAAGCCTGGCAACAGATCCACCTCAGACAACCGCCAGCAACATAACAGCAACAATAACAGCAGCAAGGACATGTCTAAGGGCAAGGATAGGAAAACACCCCAGCCAAACCCACCCGAGTACACTAAAACCCTCAGAAAGGATGGCAAACTTCTCCTGACCGAACGACAAAGACGCATGGACAATAACCTGTGTCTCCTCTGTGCCGCTGTCAAGTACACATACCGAGAACCGTCCACTCAGCATTGCCGACTGGGCAACCATCCTATATCCACGACCAAGTGTCCACGCCGCATGCATAACACTTGGTACACCGGTCTCGGCTCGGTACATCTACCATCCACACTCCTTGTCCTCACCCTTTGGTCCGTCTCACCTCGGGACTTCCTGTCCTTGTATTATCCTCGGTCACGACTCCATTGTTTTATACTCGGCCACTCCCTATTGTCCTATCCTTGGCCATGTTTCTATTATCCTATCCTTTATTGTTTTATGCCCGTTTGCATTCCTTCATTCTAATTTTACTCGTTGTGGACAATAACCACATTCTCTGCATACCTTGTTGTCTCACATTCCTTATTCCACATGTCGCTTCTTAAACTATATAAGTAGGACATGCATGTACATATTTCCTCATTCTGGGTATCGACTAGGCTTAGGCCCTTCTACCTTCTTCCCCTCTGTTGATGTCCTCGACTCGGGCCGGCATCACCAGTATCCTCCCGAGTACCTGTCTGTTGCAAATCGGTGGCACGCATGGCAAGTAGGGCACAACGCACGAGTACATTGAAGCCAATGCCACTACTCTTGGCCTGCAGAACTTGGCCATTGTCCACCCGACGCCCTTCGGCAGTACCAAAGTCCGTCAGTACCTGAAGCTTGACAATATACCCAGAATCAAACTACTTTCCGTGCATCCACGGTTTACAAATATGGTCTCACAAGACACCTTTTTAATGATCTTTCTATCTTCTTATTCGGAACCAGGTTCCCCAGTAACCCCCTCTAACTGTTTTGAATCAGGATCTGCTTATAGCTTCCTCAGATCGTCTTACTCCTGGAAAGGAGGCGACGTTCCACCCTCAGCAATCTGTCCAGCATACTTGATCAATCAGCATCAGCTCACAGCTTATTTGAAAATTTCTTTATGATTACGACCTTTCCTGTTCTAGTTCTGCTTGCTAACAGCACAGTCATATAACTAGATTTTCCATCCGGACAACTTCAGTCCACCCATCTGTCTGTCATGTCACTAGATCCGTCAGTCGGCAATATTCGGGCACAACTCGCTCACCCGCTATAATCCATTGATTAACAGGGTATTGGGCAGTATTATAATCCGTCAAGCCACTAACGTTTTTAGGTGCATCCCGATGGCCTCAGTCCAGGCGGCTCTTGCCACTGTTCCAAAAGCCTCACCCAGGATCCTGTTCCGTCGCTGGAAGCTTTGCCAATAGCCCTAGTCAATGCAACTGCCTTGCGCATGCTTGTATACCAGAATGGCTGGCAAGTTTTTGGCTGGGACCTCTCGGTCAGCGTTGTCATTCGGCACGTTCGGCCAAGGTCTCTTCTGTCCATCCCCATCCATTCTTGTTGAGTCACGACATATATGCGCATCATATGCCCATACGACCCTTCTCCATTCTCCTCGGCTAGAGGCCGACACCTTTAGTAGACGGTGGAATGTCTACCTAAAAGGGGGGGTGGTGACTAGTGAGATACACTTCAAACTGCACAATCTCCCCTCCCGAAGACATCCCGCCTCCTAAAAAACCCTCTGTTCCATCCCTATCTTCTCCCTCTCCCTCAGTTCTAGCCATATTCCCCTCCATTCTGTCACTTCACCCATCCCCATTCTCTGTCCCGTCCTTCCTCTCCTCCAATCCTTTCTCCGTCCACTCAGTCCCCACCATCCATCGTCATAAACTCCCTCTCCCGAAACCCCCTCCACTCACCACTCTATGCCCCATCCTTCACTTCCTCTGTTCCCTCAGTCCCCCTCCTACATCATCCCGACACTCCACTCACCACCTTACGCCTACCTCCGCTCCCAAATACGTCCCCTCAGTCCACCATCAACATTTCTTCCCTTCCGTTTATCATGTCCAAATGTGCCGATCCACCCAGCATGATCACATCACTTTTCCCGCATGTTCTTTCCTTTTCATTTTCAAAAAAAAAAAAACTATTATATTTCTCTAGTTTATTGCAACATCATCCCCATCCTCTCATTGTTCCTCCTCATTATCATCTTCCCCCTGCTTCCCCTTCCCCTTATCCTCCTCCTTACCCAATTCCCCATCATCCAACTGACTCTCCCTTCCTCCCGACCCTCCTGCATCTGCCAAACCCTCCAAACTGCCCTCCGGTATAAGGAATACCTCACCCTCTGGAAGAGTTCCTCTATCAACTCCTCCATCCCCCTCCTCTTCGACCCCCCGACCTGTGGTACTCCCACAGGAGTCCCCCTGCTCAGCTGCACCACACGGCCCTGTCTTAACCTCTTTTTCGGTGGATTCTCCACCTCCTCAGCACCTTTTGCGCTCCCCAGCTCCGCATCTTGTTCACCCCTTTTCTGTACGACCCGGCCGTCCTTAGCCCAGGACACTCGGATTGCAGCCAAACTGCACCTAACCCGGTGGGATCGGCACTTTCCACAGGCGGCCCCTATGGACTGCACTTGACAGTCATCCTCTCATCTCTTGCAGTGCTCGCAAGGTGGACGAAGTAATGGTGTCCCCTCCCAGGTCAGCTTGTCCTCGCGCTATTAAAACAAATCAACAACAGAAATATTAGCAGTCCAAAACCACTCACCTCGGATCCTCTGCCATGCCTCCTCGGCCTCGTACTGGGCCCCGGTTCTGAACTCCTACCCCTCTTCCCCATTGCATCACTCGGGGCTCCTAAAGTACCGGGAATGCTCTCTCCGGCCTGTGCGACCACTTTGACTCCTCTCATTTCCTCTGCGACCATCTGTTCTTCCTGTTCTGTCAAGCTTTGGATACTGACAGACTTCGGAACTGCCAAGGATTGTCGGGCGGACAATGGCCAAGTCCTGCAGGCCAAGAGTAGTGGCGTTGGCTTCAACGTAATCGTGAGTTGCACCCTACTTGCTGTGCGTGCCACCGATTTGCAACAGACAGATACTCGGGAGGATGCTGATGATGCTGGCCCGAGTCGAGGACTTCACAGAGGGGAAGAAGGTAGAAGGGCCTGAGCCTAGTCGATACCCAGAATGAGGAAATATGTACATGCATGCCCTACTTATATAGGTTAAGAAGCGACATGTGGAATAAGGAATGTGAGACAACAAGGTATGCAGAGCATGTGGTTATTGTCCACAACGAATAAAATTAGAATGAAGGAATGCAAAACGGGGATAGAACAATAAGGGATAGGATAATAGAAACGTGGCCAAGGATAGGACAATAGGGAGTGGCCGAGTATAAAACAATGGAGTCGTGACCGAGGATAATACAAGGACAGAAGTCCCGAGGTGAGACGGACCGAAGGTGAGGACAAAGAGTGTGGATGGTGGATGTACTGAGGCCGAGACTGGTGTACCAAGTGTTATGCATGCAGCGTGGACACTTGGTTGTGGATATGGGATGGTTGCTTGGTCGGCACTGCCGAATAAACGGGTCTCGGTACATGTACTTGACAGTATCCCCCCCTTAGCAGCTGAACCCATGAAGCCGGAAATTAATTTTAAAGTTTCGGGACGCCTAAACGTAACAGCGCGGGTTGTTTGGGAAGTTCCTAGGCTTCTATTATCACAACCGCATCATTCCAACCCGTTAAACACAAAATTTCCGAAACAAATGGGTGCCGAGACCAAAAATGTCACACGGGGGCCCAAAGGGAGACAGGTTGCCCATAGGCATGGTTGGGAAGCGGATGAGACAGGGTTGAAAACACCAAAAGTCACCGATGGTACGGAGGGGGTGGGTGAGGAGGACACTTCGGGAGGGATGGTCGAACCGGAATCCGGCGAAACAATCACCATGGGAAGACTGATACCGGCGAGTTGGGTAGCCGTGGATTATGCGGAGGATGGTCTGGAGACCGATGATCAAGGGAGTGGAACGGCTGGGTGGGCAGAGAACCCCGAAACCTCAGCAGAACCGAAGGTTCCTGGGCAGAAAAGGGGTAGGGATGCGGAGGTGGGGCCCAGCAAGGGGTCGAGTATGTGGGGAGGAGATGTGCAGGTGAGTGGTAGTGCAAGTTTTATTCTTGCTGATTGACATGTTTCTTTTAGCGCAAAGACAAGTCGACCCGGGACAAGATCTGCCCAGTGGTTCGGAACCTAGAAGAGGGTGCGGAAGTGACTGAACCGGAGAGTGGGGACGTTGATGCGGAGGTGGAACCCCCAAGTAAGAGGCCGAAGCGGGCCTGTACCCAGAAGCCGAGCAGGAGTTCTACCGTGGAGGTACCGCTGGCTGGGGCGTCGGATCGGAAGCGGGCTAGGAAGATGGAAAAGACGGAGAAGATGGAGAGGACGGAGGAGATGTTTGAGGAACTTATCAAGAGGATGTGCCAGATGGAGA
Source organism: Chroogomphus rutilus (assembly GCA_003314275.1). NCBI lineage: Eukaryota > Fungi > Basidiomycota > Agaricomycetes > Boletales > Gomphidiaceae > Chroogomphus > Chroogomphus rutilus. Next base: position 20,659 of record QLPI01000675.1, read on the forward strand.
ACACGATGTTGCTCCTCCTCGAGAAGGGTTTGGGTTTGTTGGATGCTCAACTGCTGGAGCATTTGAGGAATATGTTGTGAGATGGGGAGGGGAAGGAAGAGCAGGGGGAAAATGAGGAGAATGATGTTGAAGTAAACTAGAAAAAAATAGTTTTTCATTTTATTTTATTATTTTTTTGAGTGAAAGGTGAAAAGGAATAAAGGAAAAAAAAAGAACAAGTCGAAAGTGCCGAGGTGTTTGGCAGATTTTGTTGTGGTATTTGAAGGGAGGAGAGGGTGACGGATGGATTGAGAGGGATGTGAGGTTTTCATGATGTCGGGAATGGAGTGTCGGGATGTTTGTAGAGGGATTAGAGGTTAATGGTAGAATGAGGGGATGTATTTGGGAGTAAGAGTGGTCGTAGGATCATGAGTGGAGTATTGGGATCATGTAGGGGAGGGACTGAAGGAATAGAGGAAGTGAAGGATGGGACAGAGAGTGATGAATGGAGGGGTTTTGCAGGAAGGGTTGTCTTCGGGAGGGGAGTTTGCGCAGTTTGAAAGGTTTCTAGCTGGTCGCCACCCCCCCCTTTTAGGTAGACGTCCCATCGTCTACTAAAGGTGTTGGCCTCTAGCCGAGAAGAACGGAGAAGGATCGTAAAGGCATATGATGCGCATATATGGAGTGGATAAACGGGAACGGATGGGGACGGATGGAAGAGACCTTGGCCAAATGTGCCGAATGACAATGCTGACCGAGAGGTCCTAGCCAAAAACTTGCCAGCCGTTCTGGTATACAAGTGTGTGCAAGGCAGTTGCATTGACTAGGGCTATTGGCAAAGCTTCCAGCGACGGAACAGGATCCTGGGTGAGGCTTTTGGAACAGTGGCAAATAGTGATTGGCACGGGTAACCCCCGGGTATTTTGTGCCTACCCATACCCGTACCCGAGAATACCCGTACCCTTAGCCATGGGTAGCGGGTTATTGCGGGTACGGGTACGGGTACCCGCGGGTTTAACGGGTATTGCTGTTACCCGTGACCCACAACGGGTATTGTTCTTACCCACGGGTTCAGGACAGAGCTGATTGCCCCTGAGGCGGGCAGAATCAGTGAGGTATGCGCCATACGCGTCACGCGTACGCGTCGTATGCGTCGTACGTGCCGTATGCGCCATACGCGTCGTACGCCCCATATGCGCCGTACGCATCGTACGCCCCATACGCGCCGTACGCGTCGTACGCGCCGTATGCACCATACGCATCGTACGCCCCATACGCGCCGTATGCGCCATACGCGTACGAACGCGCCGTATGCATCGTACGCGTCGTACGTGCCGTACGCGTCGTATGCGTCGTACGCGCCGTACACGTCGTACGCGTCATACGCGCCGTATGCGCCGTACGCATCGTACGCCTGGAGTATGAACTGGCAACCTGGGGCTAGAAGAGCCCTATTTTCAGTGAGTTAGGTTTCTAGAGCCCGCATGAAACCGTGGTCAGGTTGCGGAATCGAATTTTCATGATTCCCAGTAAGAACCCGTGCTGGCTACATCATTTGGACATCGAAATTCAGCGCTAAATGTGCTTATATAACCGAGGTGCAGCGCTAACCTCGGTTATATAAGCGTACCTGCCTGTGGGTACGGGTTTGGGCCGGGTTGGAAATCCTGACCCTGACCCTTACCCGCGCTACCCGTACCCGCTACCCGCGTGGGTTTCCAATACCTGCGCCAATCACTAGTGGCAAATGCCGCCTGGACCGAAGCCATCGGGATGCACCTAAAAACACTAGTGGCTTGACAGATTATAATACTGCCCAATACCCTGTTAATCAACGGATTATAGCGGGTGAGCAAGTTGTGCCCGAATATTGCCGACCGACGGATCTAGTCACATGACAGATGGATGGGTGGACTGAAGTCGTCCGGACGGAAAATCTAGTGGACATATCTGTGCTGTTAGCAAGCAGTACTAGATTGAGAAAGGTTCGAAGACGGATCATAATCATAAGGAATATTTCAAATAGTCTGTGACCTGATACTGATTAAGCATGCCGGACAGATTGCCGAGGGTGGGGCGTTGCCTCCCGGTCGGCCGGAAAAAGCTGAAGTTCTTCTGAACTGGGTGGTTTACGAATCTATACTGTTATTGGGTTGAAAATGCTATGGTGTGGATCTGTCTTGTTGGACACCCTCCTGGGAGTAAGACGATCCGGTGAAGCTATGAGCAGATCCTGATTAAAACAGTTAGAAGGGACTACCGGGAAACCCGGTTCCGAATAACAAGATAGAAGGATCATTAAAAAGATGTCTGGTAAGACCATATTGTAATGCCCAGAAAGTAGTGTGATTCTGGGTATACTGTCAAGCTTTGGGTACTGATGGACTTCGGAACTGCCAAGGGTTGTCGGGCAGACAATGGCCAAGTCCTGCAGGTCAAGAGTAGTGGCGTTGGCTTCAATGTACTCATGTGTTGCGCCCTACTTGCCGTGCGTGCCACCAATTTGCAACAGACAGATACTCGGGAGGATGCTGATGATGCTGGCCCGAGTCGAGGACTTAACAGAGGGGAAGAAGGTAGAAGGGCCTGAGCCTAGTCGATACCCAGAATGAGGAAATATGTACATGCATGCCCTACTTATATAGGTTAAGAAGTGACATGTGGAATAAGGAATGTGAGACAACAAGGTATGCAGAGCATGTGGTTATTGTGGAATGCAAAACGGGGATAGAACAATAAGGGATAGGATAATAGAAACGTGGCCAAGGATAGGACAATAGGGAGTGGCCGAGTATAAAACAATGGAGTCGTGACCGAGGATAATACAAGGACAGGAAGTCCTGAGGTGAGACGGACCAAAGGGTGAGGACAAGGAGTGTGGATGGTGGATGTACCGAGCCGAGACCGGTGTACCAAGTGTTATGCATCCGGTACATCGTCTAGACTATCTCTCCCACCTATCCCTTCCACCTCTCACTATTCTTTCATTTCCTGTCCATTCCCTTACCCGTCCTCTCCCGGGACACTTGATATTCACTTATTATTTCAGTCACGGCCCTATTGTTTTATCTTCGGCCATCCTCCATTGTTCTATTCTCATCCACTCCTTCATTATTTTATTCTCAGCCATACTCTATTATTCTATTCTCGCCTACATTCTTTATTCTATTCTTGATCACTGTGAACAATGCCTCCACATGGTTTTTCATACCTTATTATTTGTCAAGCCCCCGATACCAAGCTCCGGTTCACTCGGTAGTACCGACCGAACAACCCTTGCCTTTAGTCCCACACACCAGTGACAAGTCATCCCTCGCCAGTACATGGTCTCGGTCTGGTACATTTGGCTCATCATTTGGTTCACTGTCCTCATCTCACCCCCTCTACTCATTGACATTCATTCCCCTTCCTTCCCTGTAACCGATCCCCTTTGGGACATTTACTACTCGCCTATTATTCAGTCATGGCCCTATTGTTTTATATTCGGCCATTGTTCTATTCTCACTCACTCTTTTGTTCTCGGTCATAGTTCATTGTTCTATTCTTGCCCACATTCCTTATTCTATTTCTGATCATTGTGGACAATACCTCCACATGATTCTTCATACCTTATTGTTCTCCATTCCTTGTGCCACTCTGTTCCACATCTCACTTATTAGCCTATATAAGTAGCCAATGTATGTAGATGGTTCTTCGTTCTGGAAATCAACTAGGTTTACGCCTTCTTGCCCTCCCTCCTCCTGTCCCAAGTCCTTTACCTGGGCCGACACTCTTGGCACTCTCCCGGGTATCCCTCTGTCCCCAAATAGGTGGCATGCATGGGAAGTAGGGTGCAACGCACGAGCACGTTGAAGCCATGCCACTACTCCTAGCCTGCAGGACTTGGCCTTTACCTGTCCGACCCCTTCGGCTTTCCCGAAGCCTGTCAGTATGTCCGAGGCCTGACATTATTCTCCATTCCCTATGCCACCATGTTTCACATCTTGCTTCTTAACCCATATAAGTAGCAGATGTATGTAGATAGTTCCTCACTCAGAATATCAACTTGGCTCAGACCCTCTCATCTACTTTTCCCCTGTCCAAGTCCTTCACTCAAGGATGTACCCTATCATATGGTACCTCCTATGTGATATGTAGATGCCATGCCAATATCGGGCCGGTGTAAAGGTATACCGGATTGATTGCCGTTCCCCGACGCCCACGTCACCGGAGGCTGTGATCGACCCTGATCGATGCGATCAGTGCACAGACCATACCAAGCCGCGCATCGAATCTAATAGATTGATCATATTCCATCGGTGCCGCAGCCCTGATTGGCGTGGTCGTCAACTTCCAGTGAGGGTCGAGCAGGTCCAATCTAATCTATTCTCTACGATCTTGTTCCGTCTGTGGAAGAACCTTAACCACTTACCGAGTCTGCGGCGATTCAGGTCTATTCGATCTGATATCCCTGATCGTGCCCGAGTGGCGGTGCTTGCCTGATTGTCAGGGCAACTTCTGTCACACTCAGCGCGACAGGTCTGAACTGGGTGAAAGGCATGATGAACAGTAAACATTAGATAAATTAGCATTAATTTGTGGCGTAACTAAGGAACTCTAATCCACTAGGAGAAAAACAACTCTGTTCTAATGACCAGCAACACCACCCTGCTAATGGTAAAAATAACAGTATAGGGTATTGTATGGCATAACAGAATAATTCCACTATTTGCGCAAATTTCCCCCCTGTAGAAGGACACTTGGTCGTGGATATAGGATGGTTGCCCAGTCGGCAATGCCGAGTGGACGGTTCTTGGTATGTGTACTTGACACGTTCCAACTGAACGGCCCTCTGAAGATTGCTCCTGCTGGCAATTGGAGCCTCCCCGAGCTCCCATTTGCTATCACCGGTTTCGGCATTCATCTTTCGGGTTCTGTGGTTTTTTGATGGTGGAACAGTGTGGTTGACCAATGAGAAGCCCAGAAGCCTCCAAACAATGTGACATCACGTATAGGTGTCCCGAACCTTAAAAAATTAATTTCCAGCTTCATGGGTTCAGCCGCTAGAGGGGGGATACTGTCAAGTACATGTACCGAGAACCATCCACTCAGCATTGCCGACTGGGCAACCATCCTATATCCACGACCAAGTGTCCACGCTGCATGCATAACACTTGGTACACTGGTCTCAGCTTGGTACATCCACCATCCACACTCCTTGTCCTCACCCTTCGGTCCGTCTCACCTTGGGACTTCCTGTCCTTGTATTATCCTTGGTCACGACTCCATTGTTTTATACTCGGCCACTCCCTATTGTCCTATCCTTGGCCACGTTTCTATTATCCTATCCTTTATTGTTCTATGCCCGTTTGCATTCCTTCATTCTAATTTTACTCGTTGTGGACAATAACCACATGCTCTGCATACCTTGTTGTCTCACATTCCTTATTCCACATGTCGCTTCTTAAACTATATAAGTAGGACATGCATTTACATATTTCCTCATTCTGGGTATCAACTAGGCTTAGGCCCTTCTACCTTCTTCCCCTCTGTTGAAGTCCTCGACTCGGGCTGGCATCACCAGTATCCTCCCGAGTACCTGTCTGTTGCAAATCGGTGGCATGCACGGCAAGTAGGGCACAACGCACGAGTACGTTGAAGCCAACGCCACTACTCTTGGCCTGCAGAACTTGGCCATTGTCCGTCCGATGCCCTTCGGCAGTACCGAAGTCCGTCAGTACCCGAAGCTTGACAGCCGCCAGTAATTACAAAGTCACCAAATGCCCTAAGGCAACCAAAGCCTGTACGACTACCACTCCCGACTCCATCTCACAGGCATATGATGCCTCGGACGTCAATGCTGAGGACTCAGCAACAGTGATTGAAGACTAGTCTGCTATCCATTAGCCTCTGAGCACACCGAGAGTTGCATTGACTCGGCAGATGTTAGTAGTGAGGTTTAGATCAATGCTCCTATGTCCCCATATTCTCCTTTAATTTTCTGACATCTGATTGGGTACCTGTTATGACTTGGTAAGGCTGAGGATTTGGTCAAGTCCTGCAGACCGTTTTGGGGTGGCTAGGCTTTAATGTACTCGTGTGTTGCACCCTGCTGTTCCGCGCGTGCCACTGATTTGGACAGGAGCAATGCTTGCAAAGGTGCCGAGGGCATCGGAGCTTCCAGCAATGGAACAGGATCCTGGGTGAGGATTTTGGAACAGTGGCAAGTGCCGACTGGACCAAGGCCATCGGGATGCACCTAAAGGCGTTAGTGGTGTAACAGAACATAATACTGCCCAATACCCTGTTAATCAATGGATTATAGTGGATGAGCAAGTTGTGACTGAATATTGCCGACCGATGGATCTAGTGACATGACAGAGAGATGGGTGGACTGAGATTGTCCTGACAGAATATCTAGTGACATGTCTATGTATTCAGTAATAACCGAATGAGCAGTACTGGATCAAAGAATTCCAAATAAAATAAAGTGGTAACTATGAACGGATGCTGATACGATCAAGTATCAAGGTGGGTTGCCAGAAATGTTTGGTACTGTCAAGTCCACAATACCGAGCTCCGATTCACTCGGTACTACTGACCGACCGACCGACTGACCAACCTTTACACATACTATCCTCACTACCATGTGGTCTCGGGCAATCACACCAATTAGACTTACGCCAAAACACAGATTAGGTTAGACTGTATCGGCCTGATCCGGCTATGCCACAGGGACGCCACATTGTGCCTATTACGCCATTCCGGCGCCACATGGATCATCGGCTGTGATCGTGAGAATGAAGGCTGAGCGACCACTTGACCACAATCACGATTATGGTCAACCACATCGGCTTCAGAAGTCGATGTGTGCGCTACACGTGCGCTATATTGTCTCTTATACTCGATATACCTGGCCATCACCAACCAAAAACCACTCCCCACGCCCCATTTCCAGCTCTTCGATAACTCATGTAGCGTTTGGAGTCGACGGTGGGCAAGAAGGGGATACCATGAACGGAAATACCATGGTGATGGTGAATTCTTTTCTGGTTGTGGCTTGAAAAAGCCCCTTTTCGTTTTTTGATATGAGCATGACAACTTCAAAGACCTGAATAGTCATGTTTAAGTTCCCAGATGTATTTGAGTTACATGGAACTGTCGGCAATTTGGATTAGTGTTTGGCTTGAATTTGTGCTGAAGATGTTTTTTGTGGAATTTAGACGATAGAGATACAATAGAAACATATAAAATTATTGTATATCAGACCCCTTACGGACGTGGCGAGGGTGGACAAAATGTAGAGTGAAAATGTCATGTAGCAGTGAACCATGTTTCCTCTGAGACAGAGCCCTTCTTGTAGAAAATTGCGAGTGGGTGATAATGAAGTGAGAGGAAGGGTGTTTTAGATGGTACAGAATATGGAGTATGGCAGGAGCGCTTGTGTATATACCTAAAAGAAGGATAAGAAGAGGATATGAGCTAGGGTGCAGGTTTTTCTATCCAAGCGGCGACGGGGTATATGGGAAAATGTGAAGACCAAGTTCAGTCCGAGCTAAGTTTTGAGGCTGGCCGTCGACCCTACCGAGCCGATCCTGTTGTCTCAATGGCTCCCATAAGAATGATTGTAGGCTCGGTATCATCGCAGAACTGGATAGAACTCTGAAAACCTTGGGTCCTTATCTCTGTTTGACATCCCCGTCATTCACACTCTACACCACACATGTAGCATTACGACTTCAAGTTTGATCTCTGTGATTAACCCTAAAGGGGGTATGTCATCGTGATCCAAGATCATGAAAAACAAATGGAATACGTGTAGCGTCCCGAATCAACTCGGTCCCAGTTCAATGGTTGAGTAGGTCTAACAAAAATTGATTTCTGCTCTTGCTCTAAGGATGGTGAATCCCTGATACAGGATAAAAGGTAATGTATTTCTATAGGATGGCCGATCAAGTCTCATTTATTTTATTATTCGATAAGCAGATATCTAGATCCGGAGATCTGCTACGGTGCTTACACGTTCCGGATCTTCTGTGCGGAAGCATAACGAAAGAACACAAAAGTGTAGCTCGGGATCCAGAATATGAAGGGTATATCACATATATTCTTGGATACAAGCTTCCGAATGCCGCTCCTAACAAGAACAGATATGAAACAGATCAGCAAAACAATCAAGCAGACTTTGAATATAAAGCCAGAAGTACAACTAATGTGAGAAAACAAGCACAAAATAATTCACATGTATGAAATAACTTATAAATGCCTAAAATTGAAAAACCGGAGGAGCATACAGCATATCTAAACAACCATCGAAGGAGTCCTTGTAGTTGAAACTCTCCTCGGGAAGTTTCGCATCGTCACCTTGCACTTTAATGAGCATTTTCTCATCAATCCGGAGATTCTACAAGCTACAAACACGATAATGTCAATATTAGCACAATACACTATTAGCACAATACACCTGATAGAAGGGACAGTGCGGACCCATACATTAGGAAAACGGGAAAGCACTTAATCAACCACCTTTTAAACAGACCCAGAAATTAGGATGAACCTCCAACGTCAAACCACATACGCCAGTAATCCTCTCTGAAACTCCAGTATCTCAAATACTGCCCTGCACCGCCTATACTCCCTGCTAGACAGAACGTGCTGGCATATGCTGCCACACATCAATATCAATATCACATCCCGAGTCAGCCAAAGTGGCGAGTCTTCTGCAGAACCTCAACACCTTGAATACTCAACCATATCGAGAAATTTCATACTCTCATCATGCTCATAAAAGTGACACGGGGATAGGTCATCAGGAACATGAAGTTGACAGAGTTCCCTTAGGAGGGACCAAAACTTCCATTGCATCAGGAATGGTTTAGATTGACTTTGGTGAGGTCGAGGGATGCGTGATGTTTCCTGCGAGGCTGGCCTGACTGAGGGTGGAATTTGGGCATATGTACGAGGGTATATATCTCACCTTTGAAGAAGATATTAATGCAACTATTCTACCTGAACAAGAGTCATCTAGACTATATGGACAGATAAAAAGGGGGCTTACATCTGAGCTTTGATGGAAGAAGGGTGAGATTTAAGCACCGGTGACTGAAAAATTTTCATGTCACACTGAGTGCTAATTATGTAAACCAGAACAAGAAATGCTGGTCACTCAACAAGGAGTGCATAATATCTTTTTGACAGTGTATCCATATAATCATGCACCGGAGATTTGGTCTCCGATATTATCTAGAAACTCATGGTCGTCCAAAGATTCGAACACAAAGGTCAAGCGGCGGTGAGGCGGTAATCTTAATCTCTCTCATAGCAGAATATTGGTGGGAATCCTTTGTTTCGTGATTTGAAAATTTTCTTACAAAAATCACTCAAGATTGGTGAAGCATTTTGTTGGGCTTCCAGATCTTCTGGGCGTGGGCTCCAGCACACAAAACTCTTAATTACTGTGATGGGGGATAATGGTTGGTGAATGGACTAGCTACCGTAGTACAAAGATTTGTAGCTAAGGGATATGTAGCTAATTTTATATGTGATTATATGCTCTTACGCAGACGGCGCACGGCGGGTCGATCGTATGTAAGTGCTGGTCCGAGGAGCTGGCGGCGATGTGACCATAGGTCGTGTAGGTCGATTGTGGGTGATCCACAATAGCAGAATATATTAATACAAGCGTGAGTGTAATGGATAACACCTATATAGTTATCCCCGTTGGGTCCGCAGCCTTGAATGACGACGAGTAGCGATTTGACCCAATGCGGCTTGACGTCACATGAGTGCGTCGAGTAGATATCAAATATAAGTGTGGGGGGTTTTTGGTATGAGAGACTGTTCGTATTCGTTGTAACTACTTTGTCTTTATACAAGTAAATCATGTAACTAAAATATGATCCGTAATTAACGGATTTTGTGGAGCATATGCAGGGTCGGCCCACTGTGGGCTGCCCCGATGGAATCTTCATAGAAATATGACACCTGTCAGTGGTCCCATTTGAATAGAATGACTTCCCCTTTGTTCCCTTCCTGTCTGCAACATTTATCGCCTCTCTGGACTGTGTCTCGTGTCTCATTCTCCTGTTTCTCAGTCATCTGTCCTCGGTGACTGCATATATGCGTCCCGGTTCCCTCAGTTCTTGTTCCTTTGCATGTGAGTCTCTTCCCCTATGTTCCTTCTATCCCCTCCTATCTGTTTTCCCTTCGTCTCCTTCTGTATTCCATACATTTCGGCTCCTCTGGCCCCTATATCTCCTGGTCATCCGGGCACTTAGCATCTAAGTCGCCGCCGGTTTGAGTCCCTCGCATGGTAACTACTAGTAAGTCCGTGTTCTGTACTACTTTCCACTGCATGCTCACTAATACATCTTCTGTACACTAGTTTACACTATTCTCTCCAGATTTATACAGAATATATGTTCATGTGTGTTTTGGTTCTTTTCTCATCCCTCACTCCCTTCTCTCCATTCCTTCCACCGTTCGTCACAACAAAAACTAGATATCATCGACATGGGTTTCTCTCACAAGTTATATCATATACCTGCTCAATTGATATTTATACCTTTATCTAACGCATCCCGCTGGCCCCTTGGTCTCGTCTCGTTGTTCCAGGCCTGTTCATTACCATAGTTGTATGACTAGTAAGCAATCCCTAACACCAGTATCAGCCCAGTGTTTCATTCTTTATGTGTTCATGCTATTTCTAAACTCTCTCCTGATTCGTTTTTTCACAGCCTTGTCACACTGCATCACCGGTGCCAGGTAACGAAAGGTTCGGAAATTCACGTTGTTTTCAAAATGTCTTGTTTAAAGTACATGTTTCATGGACCACGAGTCTTATATGATGAATGGTGAGCCAAGCCTAGTAAATATAGAATTAGATAACATTTCATCTGACCAGATCTCGACATCTGAGCGCTACTCAATGAATGTTGCTGTGGCACGTATAAGCTTTGGAGGTTAACAACAACAGCTTACCCACGGAAGATATATTTAAAGTCAGTCGATTCGGCCTGCACTGCCCCAGATGTTGGCACAGCGCTGTGTTTCAGCGCTAAGTTGCACAGCCCTTATCAATTCGTGTATAACGCCAGCCTTCCACCTCTCGAACCACCTCAATCCTGCGCCACCGCCCTTCACCATGAATGTTCAAAGTTCTATCCTTCACTCGAGAGATAAACACCACAATTCGAGTATCCCTCAGCCTGAGGAGAATCAAGTATCCAACGCGGGGGGACCAATAGGGCATAAGGTTTGTGAGGTGTTCGAGGATTCTGATCTGCATTCTGCTGGTGACCACGTCTCGGATGTATGGCACGGTGACGCAGAGCTTGAAAGGGTTGTCACGTCTGCTGCCACGAATCATCTTCCCGACCAATTACCTCCTACCACCGCTACGCTCAATGCTCATGAGTCGCCCGTCGAATGCACCCTCAATCATGCGAATGAAACAGATAAAGTCGAATGCTATTGATTCAAATGCGGGGTACGTGTTTTGGTCGTTTCCCGTTTATTCGTCCATGAAATATTAATAATTCTTATTACAATACTCTTAATGTTCGCCGGGATGTTTTTACACCACAGCTCTCGTCCTATCTTGAACATTTTTAAACGCATATTACGGCTGGAGAAGAACAGCGGCAGCAGGATTAGAGAACCTCAAAGCCAGAAAACAAGCAGTCAAATGCATCAAGGTATGCCCCATCTGGTACCCCTGAATTTCTGTCCTTGCACACCTGACCATTATGTCAGAAGCACAATCTACATCATCGCCGTTGATGAACTTCAAAATGCAGGAGAGCCACATCTGTGAACCCGCTTGTTGAACAATTTGGCATGTACAAGGTGCTGAAACAGGTCCCATTGTCTGTTTCAGATGCGAAGGGAAATGTGAATCTAAATATAGGATGTGAGAATATCTTATTCCAGCCAGTCATTTCCCTCTGACAGCACATACACCTTGAAGGTATGGATAGTCAGCCAATACCCATGTCCTCGAGTTCCTTAGATGATCCCGATGCACGTAACATTGATTTTTTTATGAAAACGCAGGATGTTGATGCCCAATTACAGATACGAATTTATACGCGTGATGATGTTAACCTTCTTGAGACAATCAATCACTATGATGTCTATCTAAGTCCTCACTCGGACTCATCTATCCCTGCGCTCACAGTCAAGCTGCATAAAGCGGACCGACCTGATGGTCGAAAAGTTCTTGTAAAAACGTACCATGGCTCGCCTTCTCAACGGAAGACAACCCTCGTAAGTCTCGCATTTGTTCATACTCTTGGCCATTTTTCATCGTGTTGTAGTTTGAGCGAGACATCTCTTTGCGCAGAGATATCATGTGAGTTATGGTGAGAGATTAAGTGTAACGAGTGCTGATCTTTTTATTGCAGGGATCCTTCGATATTGCAGCTCATTTGAGCGAGCAGAATCACTTGCAGGATCCCGTTCGAGGTATATCACATGCCAGGAGACAATCTCGAGGGTTGGAAGAGTTGGTTCAGGCGGACGCTGTCATCAAACCCCGTGGAGTTTGTATATGAACTCTATGACATGGTTTGTGATGGCATATATGAGGTTGTATTGGTATTGATGAACCTTTTGGACCGGCGGACATCAGTTCTGGTATGACACACTCAGTCACTCATATAATTATTTATAGTATTATCCATGACTAGGCATTGGCAGAGTCTCAACTGTCGGGAGGATTTGTGTTCCCTGGTTTTGGAATGGTAATGAATTCATTTTCTGAATTGAACATCGCTGACAATATCTAGTGTGACGGCCTTTGTGTTACTGTGCAGAGAAAACATGATCGACCCCAGTGGAAACTGATATATGGCGGTGAATTATCAAGTGAAGACAGAGACCCAAAGGTAAGTTGCCATGTGTGCCGCTAGATGATCCCAGTTTTGCTCATGATCACGGTAGTCTGTTGTAGATATATTAATTAACATGAAATATACCATTCCAGGGTCAGTATTCGAAGATACCGTACATTCCTGGTATAAAATTATCTGTTTATAGAATTCCATGGGACGGATACGATCCTAACCCCTTCAACTGGATCAGAAACCTCATCCTTGGCTCCTCATTATGGACGCACTGCACTGAAGACCTCGTGGACATTCTTGGCTGTCTATTTGACGAAATCATGCTTCCTATGGTCGAGGCTGTAATTTTGAGCAAGGCTGGCTAGCGGAGGGTAACCATTTCATGACATGCAGGCTCAGTGCTGCCAATCGTGAGGTCGGTTTGGGTGACATTGGCTATGTTGACGAAAATGGTAAATTCGTCGTCGTTGAAAGTGTTCATGACCACATGCAAGGACAAACTGGATCACTGTCCTGGAATTATAAGCGGAATTACTATAACAGTAAATATTCCGAGAACAACATCGGAGAAGCTATATTTAGCAAAGCAGGTCAGACTTTCCAACGGTGCAGGCAAGTCCATTTCTACTGTTGTGTCTCTTTTGTTAACCACTCATCGTAGAATGGTCCCTCTCGCTATTCCCGCATCAATGTTCGTCGAAATTTCTTTACGATACAATAATTTGGATGTAACGCATGCCTGGAAGTGGTTGCGTGACCACGCGCGCTTTATGATCCACCGTCATAGCCTCTCTATTCCACCCCATGAAGTGAAACTAGGTCAGTATCTCTGTAAGCGCAGAAACGAGTTTTGACCAGCAGCGTGAGATTGTTACCCGAATAGAGTACGAATGTTACATTGAGCTGACACTCGCCGACAGTCCCAGTGTGCCGGGAAATAAATGGTCCGGCTTCCAATGGGACTCCGAAGCACCTCCCGGGGTGACAAATTCCGCCGTGTACGTTTTTTCAAACAACCATGGTCCAAATATTCGGGAATCAGAAGTACAAGAGTTGCGACCATACTCCGTGCCTCATTTGACCCCAATCCCCAATGGCTGGATGATGTCCCAATTCCACTTCGACTGAAATGCGAGATGGCCTCGTTCTTCATTCACGTGATTGGTAATCGTTTTTCAATTTTCTACGTAGTAACGCTATGCTCATATTCAAATAGGGGGCACTGTATAGATTTCCTACAACTTCCCATCGGCGCAGCTCGTCCCTTTATCTCCGAAGTCGACAGTCAATGATGTACAAGCATGGCTGACTGTGAATGACTGTGACAGCCCCATGTAAACACTCACCGTGTCATCGTCTCTCCATTAACAGTCATGATAAATCCAAAATGAGAGTCCAGGAAAATAACACGTTGAGTCGCCTCTCTCCCGCTACGCCCTTGCGCTCTACAGTCACAGACCACCTCCACTTAAACTCCATACCCATACCAGCTGTACACCTGTACAGACGGCCATCAATCTTCCTCCATCTTTCTTCTCTCAACATATCCCAGTCTCCTTTATCTTTGTACCCGAATTCCTATGGGAATCATCCCCTTGAACAAATCATCCTTTTTATCTTCCAATCAATGGGCTTCTTCCCCACCCCTCTGAGGGAAAGGGAGACCACTTTGATATCGTGTAAGCAATCCGCCTAATACGCCGCCCGCTCATGAGGAATTGCAGCCTCAGCATGTTCTTCCCCCACGACTGCATTAAGGATAACACCTCGCTTCCGGGAACCAGCAGCATGATCACGTCGTGCCCTCACAGTTTCAGCAGCAACACACAGGAGGACGACATGGAGGGTCGGAACATCAGCCAGATCCTTCGCAGAAACAGCACCAGCAGCGCTTGGAACACTCAGAATTGCAAGCGTATCTTTGTCATTTGCCCCACCAGCAACACCCCTTGCATCAACAGGTGTAACAGCTCTCGGATGCTTCACACCCCCAGTACCCATACCACCAGCAGTACCGCTCCCACCAGCCAAGCGCCACCAACGTTGATGGCGTCAACTTCGATCGACTCCTCTCTGAGCCGAACCTCCACTTCAGCAGGCCCAGACCTTACCTGAGCGGCCCTGGCATGGGGGTCAAAGTGTCCCCACCCTGTGGCTCACCCAACTTTTCACACAAACGCAAGACCAGGACGAACCCGAGGGCTCTGTGCCGGATCAACAGCCGCCTAGGAAGTGAATAACCATGGGGAAGAGTAAGGTGGCCACAAGTGGGGCGGCTAGGCGACATAGGACCTAGGACGTGGGGCGGGGGAAGATAGTGGTGCAGGAGGGACACCAGTAAGAGTGTGCGGCGTTTGTGAAGGTGTTTGCAGTAATGGATTTCCTGATGTATGGTGATAGTTTTTGGTGCTATCCACCAGCCCCTACCCACTGTGATGTCATGATTACCTGCCCATCCGCCAGCCCTCACATTCTTGTTTGTGCCATCCTCACATCTAACCTGTATCGTCTCCCCGTTTGGACCTGCAGTTACGTGGTATGACATGTCCAGTTCTCGGTTTAAACTTCTGCTTCAAAAGACTAAACTGGTTAAAGTTCTCCCACCATCGTGTTTCCATCGTAGTTGTCCTCGCTGCTCCGTTGCGATTTCCTCGTCCGCTCGTTCATCGAAAGCTCGACATCGTACTCGACCTCATTTTTCGTTTGTAGATTGAATTTATTTTTGCATTTTCTCCGACGTCTGGCAACACTATTATATTCTCCAATGCCAAAACACTCCCCAGAGGACAGGACAGGTTGGAGGCGGTGAGGACGGAGGGTGTACTTGAGCACATCACCTCTCAATTGTTGGAGTTTGGGCTGCGGGAGGCGATACGTCACATGTCACGTAAGGTCACTGAAGCCGGATTAGGAGAACAAAGGGTATTGATACATATATAAGCTGGAGTATTTACAAGAAAATACATTGTCGGTCATACCTTCCACCCTTATCTGCGTATCAAATCTCAACAGGTTACGGGCCCCGCGCTCACCTGAATCTGTGTTTATCTGTGTCATCTGTGTTTATCTGCGACAATCTGTGTTTATCTGTGCCACACATCTTTCCCAACATTTCCCAACTTTACAAAAAATTATGAGTTCAATCCACAATCTTATTTCAGGC
>QLPI01000676.1:0-17606 GCA_003314275.1 Chroogomphus rutilus
ATAAATAAATTAGCTGCCTAAAGAATTCTTCAATCCTACTGTACTTGCTCATAATCTCATCACTCTTGGCCTGCAGGACTTGGCCATAGTCCACCCGACCTTTTACCAACACCCCTCGGCAGTACCGAAGTCCGTCAGTAACCGACGCTTGACAGTCGTTGGTTGCGTGTTCTGTTAGTTTTTCCCTCTCTGTCTTCTGTCATTTTGTAAACTAGAGTTGTTGCTTTAAATTGTTATTGTGGGCTGTTGGTGACCAAACATCTGTAAGAGCTGACACAGCCACATTGTTTCCTATATTGCATGTTAGGTTATGGTGTACTTGGCTTTGCATGTGGATGTTGTCACAATTGCCTGGTGTCTAGAACTTCAGAAGACAGGCCTCAGGCTAAGTGTGAAAGTGTAACCAGATGTAGAATGACAAGCCACTGTAGGCTCACAGCAAAGCATGATGTTTGTAAGGGCATCTGTCAAGTACACGATACCAAGCTCCGGTTCACTCGGTAATACCAACCAAATGATCTATTGTGAAGGCAACTCTATGAGCAGAGTAAGCCTGCGACATGTGAGTTCAGCATAAGAGCTAGTGTATATAGGGAATAGCATGGGTTCGGCCAACCCGCATGGGTCACCGGGTCGGGTGCCCTTGGGTGTGGGTGCGGGTCAAGCCCAGAGCACCTGTGACCCGGCCCAACCTGGCGTGTCAACCATGTACGCGTGCATGTGCATGCGTACGACACCCAACCGGCCACTCGCTCCTGTCGTATGTGTGCGCGTACGACACGCACGTGCATACAACACACGCACGCCGCACACGCATATGACACGCACGCCCCGCACGTGCATACGACACACATGCACCGCACCATATGTCATGCATGCGCCGATGCCAATGAGCCGTACGTGCACGCGTACAATGCGTTTGTGTCGGCACATGCGCGTACAGCACGTTCACGCGTGCGCATACAACGTGTCCATGTCGGCGCATTCGAGTGGGCATGTACACGTACAGCGCGTTCGTGTCGGCATATTCATGTCGGCGCGTCCGTGTACTGTGCGTTCGTGTTGGCACGTGCACGTACAGCACGTTCGTGTCAGCGCGTTCATGTCGGCACGTCCGTGTACTGCGCGTTTGTGTTGGCACGTGCGCGTACAGCACGTTCGTGTCGGCGCGAATGCGATGTACAACACAAACGCGCTGCAGGCGTGCGGGTGCGCCGTGCACCCGAGACCCGTCGACCCATGGGAAAAAACCCATGGGTTGACAGGTTCGGGTTTCCCATGGGTTGGGTGCAGGTCACCCACATTTGACCTGTGGGTGACCTGTGCCATTCCCTAAGTGTATATTGACTACTATACCTGCAACATGTGAAGAAGTGCAGATAATACATGTAAACTACTTATAGTCTTTAGTTCAGGCACAGAGTGTGACTAATTAGGAGAACAATAAAGATGTTATGGCCCATGCCCCCAATAAACCTATATTAGTCCCCACAACCACCCACACCTTTTCCGGGACTTTCCAACCATTAAAAGTCTGGAATGATTACTTTCTGCAAATCCGTTACACCAACCTGAAGTTCCGTAATCCCAAACCCCCACAATTCCATGACCTAGGTTCTGCTCCTTGATAAACAATGCACAGGATCATCACGTACCTCACTCCCTTGTTCTCCCTTTTCTATTAGCCCCTTGTATTCCTTTCTCCCCCTTTGTTATATCCGTGATATAACTCCGACATCCCAGACATCCGACATAGGGTGCTACGAAAGAACCCTACTCCGAACCAAGTCTGAGCCTACATAGTCACCTCCGAGTCCGACCAGCATCGTTAACCTCGGACCTCGGACATCTTCCTTTCTCGTCGAACAATAGTCTTATTGTAACACCCGATGTATATTTCTCTTGTACTCGTTTTCGTTCATCTTATTGTTCTCTTGATCATTCCTAATTAGTTACAATAAGGATCACATGTATAAATACCTCCAGACTTCTGTACTATACCTTAGTTTGAATATCGACTTAGTATTCCCACTCACTCTCTGAACTCCAAAACTTATCTTCTCTGAACCTCCGAAATAAAGGACTGACGATCGAGGAGGGCGCAACATACAAGTTGAAGCCACGTCCTTACGACTCCGAACACACGACTCGGACTGACTTACGTCAGCTCGGACCTGACGTGAACTTAGACTCTAACACCCTTGTCTTTACTTGGCAAAAGATAGTACAAGGATTAGTTACATGTATATTAACCCCCAATTGACTGGACTATTTGCCAGTATGAATATCAACTTAATCTGCATCATAGTTTCCAATTCAGTTCCAGTAAACTTTCCAACTTTCCAAAATTAGGGACAGACAATCGAGGAGGGTGCAACACATAAGTTGAAGTCAAGTCCCTTTGACCTCAAACACTTGAACGACTAGTCATTGTCAAGCTTCAGGTACTGACAGACTTCGGTACTGCCAAGGGTTGTCGGGCAGACAACGGCCAAGTCCTGCAGGCCAAGAGTAGTGGCGTTGGCTTCAACGTACTCGTGCATTGCACCCTACTTGCCGTGCGTGCCACCAATTTGCAACAGACAGGTACTCAGGAGGATGCTGGTGATGCCGGCCTGAGTCGAGGACTATACAGAGGGGAAGAAGGTAGAAGGGCCTAAGCCTAGTCGATACCCAGAATAAGGAAATATGTACATGCATGTCCTACTTATATAGGTTAAGAAGTGTCATGTGGAATAAGGAATGTGAGACAACAAGGTATGCAGAGCATGTGGTTATTGTCTACAATGAATAAAATTAGAATGAAGGGATGCAAAATGGGGATAAAACAATAAGGGATAAGATAATAGAAATGTGGCCAGAATAGGACAATAGGGAGTGGCCGACTATAAAACAATGGGGTCGTGGCCGAGGATAATACAAGGGCAGGAAGTCCCAAGGGGAGACGGACCAAAGGGTGAAGACAAGGAGTGTGGATGGTGGACGTGCCGAGCCGAGACCAGCGTACCAAGTGTTATGCATGCAGTGTGGACACTTGGTCGTAGATATAGGATGGTTGCTCAGTTGGCACTGCCGAATAAACGGGTCTCGGTACATGTACTTGACAGTCATACAACCTAATACCGCAAACAGCTCTAAGCCCCCAGTGCTTCTTGTCTTTCTGCCTTTCTGTCTCCATCTACAAATCCATGATCTTTAGTCTCTCCATCATCAGAGTCTTGACCCCCCTCATGGAAACCCATTGGAAGCCTCTGGAAACCCTTCCAGAAGTATCTAGCTAAGCACCTGACATGTGGATTTAACACTCAGCCACAACCCTATTGTTTTATAGTCGGTCACTCCCTATTTTCCTATCCTTGGGCACATTCCAATTATTCTATTTTTTATTGTTCTATCCCCATCTACATTCCTCCATTCTATTTTTGCTCATTGTGAACAATACCCCCACATGCTCTGCATACCTTATTGTCCCACATTCCTTATTCCACATGTTGCTTCTTAACCTATATAAGTAGGACATGCATGTACATACTTGTTAGAGTCCAAGTTTGCATCAGGTCCGAGCTGACGTAAGTCGGTCCAAGTCGTGTGTTCAGAGTTGTAAGGACTTGGCTTCAACTTGTATGTTGCACCCTCCTCGATCGTCAGTCCTTTATTTCGGAGGTTCGGAGAAGATAAGTTTTGGAGTTCAGAGAGTGAGTGGGAATACTAAGTCGATATTTGAACTAAGGTATAGTACAGAAGTCTGGAGGTATTTATACATGTGATCCTTATTGTAACTAATTAGGAATGATCAAGAGAACAATAAGATGAATGAAAATGGAGTACAAGAGAAATATACATCGGGTGTTACAATAAGACTATTGTTCAACGAGAAAGGAAGATGTCTGAGGTCCGAGTTTAACGATGCTGGTTGGACTCAGAGGTGACTATGTAGGCTCGGACTTGGTTTGGAGTAGGGTTCTTTCATAGCACCCTATGTCGGATGTCCGGGATGTTGGAGTTATATTGCGGATATAACAGTGCCCCCCTGTTAGGACCGAGCCTTGAGGTCCTAGCGCTTAATGACGATGTCAGGCTTCGGGAATGCCGAAAGGTCGGACCAGGTAATGGCCAAGTCCTGTAGGCCAGAAGTAGTGGCATGGCTTCAACATGCTCGTGCGTTGCACCCTACTTTCCGTGCGTGCCACTGATTTGGGACAGAAGAGATACCCGGGAGAGTGCCAAGAGTGTCAGCCCGAGTAAAGGACTTTAGACAGGAGAAGGGAGGACAAGAAGGCGTAAACCTAGTTGATTTCCAGAACGAAGAACCATCTACATACATTGGCTACTTATATAGGTTAATAAGTGAGATGTGGAACAGAGTGGCACAAGGAATGGAGAACAATAAGGTATGAAGAATCATGTGGAGGTATTGTCCACAATGATCAGAAATAGAATAAGGAATGTGGGTGAGAATAGAACAATGAAGTATGACCGATAACAAAAGAGTGAGTGAAAATAGAACAATAGAGAGTGGCCAAACATAAAACAATAGGGCCACTGCCGAGTGACAATGAATAGTGAGTATCCTGAGGGTAAACGGGCAAGGGGAAGGACAGGGAATAAAGAATAATAAAGAATAGGAGGGTGGGATAGGGATAATGAACCAAATGATGAACCGAATGTACTGAGCCAAGGCCACACACTGATGAGGGATGATATGGGTAAGGGTTAGTTGGTCGGTACTGATTGTGGGCTTGACAGACGACGGAAGTTACCATGGGAAGATTACATGATTAGGCGTTGAAAAAAGGTATAAAGGGGGAACCCTTTTCCATAGTAGTAGCCCAACCATGTTGTCACGTAACACCCCCATCCTTGATGACGAAGCTGCTCTGGAGGAGCAGATGCGAGCAACCTCGGAGAAGCTCGAAAAGGTCCGAGCTGAGAAGAAAAGGAAGGCTGAGGAGGAGGCCAAGGAGAAGCAGAAGGCGGAGGAGGAGGCAAACGAAAGGTGGAGGAGGAGGCCAAGCCAAAGGCAGAGGAGGAGGCTAAACAGAAGGCCGAAAAAGAGGCCGAAGAAAAAGCTGAAAAAGAGGCCAAAGAAAAGGCCAAAAAGGAGGCCAAGGAAGTGGCCGAAAAACAGGCCAGAGAGCAGGAGGCCGTTAGGCTGCAGAAAAAGGGGGCCGAAAGACTTTGAAAGGAGGAAGAGGCCGAAAAGCTCCAAAGGAGGCAGCTTCAAAAAAGGTCCCCAAGAAGACACCTCGAAAGAAAGTCATCAAGAGCTCCCAAATAATTCTGGAGCTGTACACAATAGCGGAGGATGAATCCCAGCAAGGGGAATCATTGGGGGTAGTTACTCGGAGGCCGACTCTGAATGTGGAAGCAGGGGGTTCGGGCCTGAACGAGTGGGAAAAGGAGCAAGTCTGAACGCTCCAACAGCAACATGCACTCCGAGTGCATCAGGCCCAGAAGGCCTACGAGAGCTCCCTGCTGAGGAGTGCCAGGGCAGATGGTGCCAAGGTGGGTCTCGGTCCGCTCGAATCGAGTCGGAGGATGCTGATCAGTCTGCGTCCTGACTTGTATCATCAGTTGTCCGAGGACATGTTCGACTGGGTTGCGGAGCCTGGTCAGGTGTGCAGCATTGCTCCAGTCGGGAGGAACCCTGTGTGTGGGCATCCTTGGGGAAGGGAACCTCCTGCTTCATCTGTGCAGATCGGAAGGTGAAGTGCAAGGAGAAGGACGAGGAGGAGGAGGAGGAGACGGATGTTAAGGGGAAGAGATGGAGGGTTGCTTCAGAGGATGGCATGGGTCCAAAGTCAAAGAGGAGGAGGCTGGAGGTAATGATCAAGGGGTCATCTCAGGGTCCGGACCTCTCTGGAGCCACTATGAGGGAAGTGGTGGAGGAGATTTGTGGACTCCGGAGGGATATTCGGGACATGGGGAATGAGAACAAAAGGATTGCCGATGCCTTGGTCTATATAAACGAGCTCCGAATGTTGGAACAAGCTTGGTGGTTCAACTGGTCACAGAATTCCGATGACCGATGGGGAGATGCTCCAAGGGACACCTGGAAGGGGAGGGAGAAGGAGGCAGAGAAGAGCAAGGGTAAGGAGAAGGAGAAGAGGGATAAAGGGGGTTCGAGTCCGAGAGATGATGAGTCGGACCAGGATGATGCGCCAGGGTCTCTGGAGTAGGATGTTGCTCCAGATATATATATATATATTTCAATCGAGTGAAAACACCTAAGTCAGAACAAAGTGAACTATCGGTCCAAGGTGAGGAACTCTAGGACATCACCCAAGGGACCTGGTTTGTCTGGGTATGCTCGGTGGAAATCGGAGACTACCTCAGAGGTGTGGCCAAGTTTGTTGGCTGGCAGCCAGGATTTTTCATCTTCGGTACCTTCGTATCCGGTCCATCGGACTAGGTACTGGAGGGGGCACCTGCGTTTTCTTCCATCGATCTTCGAGTCAAGGATCTCGGAGATCTCATATTTGGATTCCCCATCAATGATGACTGGGGGTTAGGGTGGGAGTATGCATTTGGAGAAGGTGTTTGGAGTTGAGGGTTCAAGCATAGAGATGTGGAAGACTGGGTGGATGGCTCTCATGCTTTTGGGGAGTCGCAGGGTGAATGAGATGGTTCCTACTTGTGCCATGATTTCAAAGGGACCTAGAAATTTCTCTGCTAGTTTTTTAGAAGGTCTCGTAGTTCAGATGTTCTCAGACTTAACGAAGACTTTGTCTCCAACTTTGAAGTCTGGGGGAACCGCTCAGCGACAATCTGCAGAGGCTGAGTATTGGGTCTGAGCTTCGGATATGGTCTTTCGGAGTTGTTGGTGCAGGTCATCCAAGTCGACTACAAAGTCGTGTGCCCGAGAGGAAGCAAGGTTGTGTTTGGGGTGGAAAGTGATGTTCGGATAATAGCCCTTGTTGGCATAGAAGGGAGAGATTCCCATCGTTGCGTTAGGGGCATTGTTGTACACGAATTCGGTGATGGGTAATAGTTTGGACCAATTGTTTTGCTGGTAGTTGCAATACACTCGGAGATAATGTTTGAGGGTTTGATTCATGAATTCAGTTTGTCCATCCCCCTCGGGGTGGTATCCTGACGTGAAGTGAAGCTTCATGTCTAGGGCCTTTCCGAGGGATCGGAAGAACGAGGAGACAAACTCGGATCCTCGGTCCAAGGTGACATATGATGGTACCCCATGCTTTGAGAATACGTGTAGGACGAAGAGTCTGGCGAGAGTTGGGGCGGTGATTGTGTCGATGGTGGGGATGAAGAGGGACTGCTTTGTTAGGCAGTCTACGATGACGAGGATAGTGTCGTAGCCATCTGAAGTGGGCAGTTTCTCTATGAAGTCCATAGAGATGGAGTTCCAAGGTCGTTTGGGGATTGGTAATTGCTTGAGTAGCCCATAAGGGCGATGTCTCTGTGGCTTAGACTTCATACAAGTGGTGCAAGATTTAACATAGGACTTAACGGAATCTCGGAGCTCGGGCCAGACATAGTCTCTTTGGATGAGTTCTAATGTCTGATTCTGGCCGAAGTGTCCTGAGATTGGGTGGTCATGCTTGTCTTGTAAGACTCGGAGTCGAAGGTTTCCATGATCAGGGATGTAGATCCTTTTATCGAGGAGGAGGAATCCGTCCTTGGAGATGGTCCATCGATCGGTGGGGTTGTCCATTCGGGATGAGGCTGTGGGGTCTTCTCAGAGTGAGGTTTGGATGTCTTTATGGAGTTGTTCTACATCCATGATCATTGCGGCTCGCATTACTGGAGTGTACAGGGAGGTGGCTTGGAGTGACAATACAAGCTGTTCCATTGTAAAGACTGGTTGGAGGTTGTGCAGATTGATCTTGGCATAGTCACTTCCTCCCTCTTTAGGGTAGACATCCCATTGTCTAGTCAGTGCATCAGGTTTAGCACCGAGGTGTCAAGCTTTGGTTACTGACGAACTTTGGAACTGCCGAGGGGTCGGGTGGACAATGGCCAAGTCCTACAGGCCAAGAGTAGTGGCGTTAGCTTCAACGTACTCGTGCATTGTGCCCTACTTGCCGTGCATGCTACCGATTTGCAACAGACAGATACTCAGGAGGATGCTGATGATGCCGGCCCAAGTCGAGGACTTAACAGAGGGGAAGAAGGTAGAAGGGCCTGAGCCTAGTCGATACCCAGAATGAGGAAATATATACATGCATGCCCTACTTATATAGGTTAAGAAGTGACATGTGGAATAAGGAATGTGAGACAACAAGGTATGCAGAGCATGTGGTTATTGTCCACATGTCCACAACGAATAAAATTAGAATGAAGGAATGAAAAATGGGGATAGAACAATAAGGGATAGGATAATAGAAACGTGGCCAAGGATAGGACAATAGGGAGTGGCCGAGTATAAAACAATGGAGTCGTGACCGAGGATAATACAAGGACAGAAGTCCCGAGGTGAGATGGACCGAAGGTGAGGACAAAGAGTGTGGATGGTGGATATACTGAGGCCGAGACCGGTGTACCAAGTGTTATGCATGCGGCGTGGACACTTGGTTGTGGATATGGGATGGTTGCTCGGTCGGCACTGCCGAATAAATGGGTCTTGGTACGTGTACTTGACATGAGGTGACCGGGTCGGAAGCGGATTACCATGTTGAACTGGGAGAGATATTCGGACCATCGGACCTGCCGACGGGTGAGTAACTTGGTTGTTCAAAAATATTCTAAATTCTTGTGGTCGGTGACAACATCGATCGGATCTGCTGAACCTTCTAATTAGTGTCTCCAGGTCTTGAACGCTTCAAAGATGGCCAGTAGTTCTTTGTCATATACGTCGTAGTTCAATTCTGGAGGGGTGAAGGTTCGGGAGTGGAAGGCTATTGGGTGGATGTCGTTGTCTGTTGGTGATATGGTGGAGAGAATTGCTGCGAGGGCATAGTCCGAGGTGTCGGACTCGACAATGAGTTGAGATCCGGGGATCTACTGTTGTAGGATTGATGCCGTAGTGAATGCCTTCTTGAGCGTCTCGAAGGATGTTCTGCAATTCTCAGTAAAATTCCACGGAGTATCTTTTTGTGTCAGACAAGTTAGCGGCACTGTGATGTTGGAGTAGTTGAAGATGAAGCATTGGTAGAAGTTTGCGAATCTGAGGAAAGACTGAATGTCTTTGATTTTTCGGGGTTCAGGCCATTTCTGGATGACTTTGACTTTGTCGTCGGCCATGGTCAGGCCCTTCGGAGAGAGGGTGTATCCAAGGTACTCCACAGTGTTGGTGTGGGAGAAGCATTTATCTGCTCAGGCATATAAGTGGTTCGCTCGGAGGCATCGGAGGACTTCTTTGACGTGGTTTCTATGTTCTTCTAAATTGTCAGAGTAGATCAGGATGTCGTCTAGGTATACTAGTACGGACAGATCTAAGAGGTCGGAGAAGACATTTTTCTTGAATCGCTGGAAGGTGGCCAGGGAGTTAGTGAGTCTGAAGGGCATCACACTCCATTCAAAAGATCCATAGCGTGTGCAGAAGGCGGTTTTCCATTCATCGCCTTCTCGGATGCGTACCAGGTAGTACGCATGTCAGAGATCTATCTTGGTGAATATTCGGGCCTTTTAGGGACTATCCAGGAGATTGGAGATTCGGAGAAGTGGGTAGCAATCCTTCTTCGTTATCTTGTTTAGTCCACGAAAGTCGACGCATAAGCGTAGTGATCCATCTTTCTTTCGGGCGAAGAGGACTGGAGCGCCTCCAGGGGAGCATGAGGGTCGTATAAACCCTGTGGATATGTTCTCATCTAAAAACTCTCAGAGGGACTTCAGTTCACTTTCAGAGAGAGAATAGATCAGACCAAATGGGGGTGATGTGCCTTCCTCCAGTTCAATCTTGAGCTCATATGGTTGGTGAGGGGCTAAGGTGTTGGCCCGAGTTTTGCTGAAAACGTCTTTGAACTCGTGGTACTTGCTCGGAATATTACTCAGGTCTATTGGACCTTCTTTGGAGTCTTGGCGGTCGGAGAGGAAGAGTTGGAATGTTTGTGTTCCTTCCAATCTTGATATTTGGGCGAAAGCTGCTGCATTTACTAGGGCAACCTTTGGCGCCACGAGCTGGGGCTTTGGAGGGGACGGAGTTTCAGATGAGCACGGAGTCATAGCTGCTGGCTCGGATGGTACCTGGAGATTAGCTGTGGTCGGAGAGCCGAACGATATACTGCCCAATACCCAATCAATCAACAGATTGTAGTGGGTGAGCCAGTTGTGTCCGAGAACTGCCGAGCAACTAGAATCCAATGGAGTTACATATAACATAATGGTGTGTTGCTCCCCTGTTGAGAAGTGTACGCAGAGGTCGATGGCTTTTTGAATTATGGAGTTGGAGGAGCCATCAAAGAGTCGTAGCGGAATCAGAGTGATGTTGTAGATTCAGAGTTGGTGCTTTGTAGTGTAGTTGGAGTCCAGAAAGCAATGAGTTGATCCTGAGTCTATTAGAGTGTCAATATAGGTGGTTTCAAGGTGGAGACGGATGGTCAAGGAGTTCGGACTGGAAAGAGCGGATGCATTGAGTCTCATCTCCATTGGTGCATCATTGGGTTCAGCGCAGCCCCTAACTGATGCTGGAGTCGAAGGGCTGCTTAGATATTTTTTGACTCCGAGGTATCTTCTACTTCGGAGATTGTTGCCTCGGTCATGCTTTCTACGATAGTGGTTGCACGTCCTTTGGCGGCGGTGGAGGTTGACTTGGGACATTCCTTTGCTACATGACCGGTTCTTCCACAGAACAGGCAGAGGTTGTGGTCAAAATGGCATTGTCATTCTTGAGGCGTGAGTTTGCCATCTTTGCCGAGTTTTGTGGTCATGTCTGAGGTTGTCTTATTTGGGGTCTGGTTGGGGTTCGGAGGTCTGGTGCTCATACTTGTGATTGGAGCTGTTGGTGCCCTGTTTCTGTCATTCGGACGTTCAGGGGCTTTGGATGTGGAGGCTTCCCGAGACATTTCGGAGTGCCTTTCCCAGTAACAGGAGTCGATCGACTGAGACAGTCATCGTAGTTGCAGTAGGGAGTCGGGTTTTCCTACGTGGGTGATTTCGTCTTTGATCCTGTTGGGTAGGCTGTTGTAGTATTGGCGACGGAGTGCAGAGTCTCCCCACTGAACATAAACGGCGAGCCTGTTGAATTCCACCATGTACTTTGTGATGCGTTGGTTGTCATGCATTCGGAGGGCTTTGAGGTCAGTTCGGTCTCTCCTTCTGGATCATGGGGGCCAAAGTTGGCTTTGAGTTCGGAGATGAATTCCTGATAATCTTAGAGCCAGTAAGGGTCTTCTTCAGAGGAGAGACTGGGTTCAAAGTAGTCCAAGGCAGTGCCAATTAGATACGATAGTATATAGGTTACTTTGACACTGTCAGAGTCAAATGCGTCAGGGTGGTCTCGAAAGTTTAAGGTGCACTGCACCAGGAACGGTTGTAACTTCTTGGCATCGGAGCCATCAAAGGGGTTGGGGTCTCGAATCTTGGTCCGAGCTGATGATTTTTTTGAGCTGGACAGATGTTTGGCTAGCATGGTGATGGCTTCCACCAAGTTGGCTTCACCATTAGTGTCATCCGAGGGTGGTATTCAGGGTTCTAGAAGGGGGTTTGATGAGTGTTCGGATGGTGGGTTTGGGGCTGGTGAAGGGCTTGGTGGCATATGGACATCGGGTTCTGCGGTAGGTGAGTTTGGGGTCAGGGATGCATGGCATACCGAAGCTACTCTAAGTGTTTGAATGGCTCTGATTCGTTCGCTGCATCTCATAGATGATCAGGAGTGTGAGTTCAAATATACTGTTAGAGTCTGAGTTTGCGTCAGGTCCAAGCTGATGTAAGTTGGTCCGAGTCATGTGTTCGGAGTGATAAGGACATGTTGCGCCCTCCTCGATCGTCAGTCCTTTATTTTGAAGGTTCAGAGAAGATAAGTTTTGGAGTTCAGAGAGTGAGTGGGAATACTAAGTCGATATTCGAACTAAGGTATACTACAGAACTCTGGAGGTATTTATACATGCGATCCTTATTGTAACTAATTAGGAATGATCAAGAGAACAATAAGATAAACGAAAACAGAGTACAAGAGAAATATACATCGGGTGTTACAATAAGACTATTGTTCAATGAGAAAGGAAGATGTCCAAGGTCCGAGGTTAACGATGCTGGTCGGACTCAGAGGCGACTATGTAGGCTTGGACTTGGTTCAGAGTAGGGTTCTTTCATAGCGCCCTATGTCGGATGTCCAGGATGTCGGAGTTATATCACAGATATAACAATACTCCCTCATTCTGGGTATCGACTAGGCTTAGGCCCCTTACCTTCCCTTCCTCTGTAAAGTCCTCTACTTGGGCCAGCACCTTCGGCACTTTCTGAGTATCCCTTTTGTTCCAAATTGGTGGCATGCACAGAAAGTAGGGCGCAACCCACAAGTACATTGAAGCCAAATTCATTACTTCCAGCCTGCAGGACTTGGCCACACCCCACCCACATCTTTGGCATTACCGATGCTTGACACCTACTCTCATCTCCCCTTCTTTAGTATAAAGTCCCTTACTCAGACCGACACCCTCAGTACCCTCCCAGGTCTCTCTTCAGTCTAAACTAGTGGCACGCACGGGAGAGCAGGGTGTAACGCACGAGCACGTTAAAGCCAAGCTATCTTGAATGGTCTGCAGGACTTGACCGACTCCCATCTGCAATATTGGCTTTACCAAGACTTAACAGCCTCAGAGTTTCCCATATACCTTACTTCCCTTGTTCTTTTGTTTCCTATTAGCCCCTTGTATTCTTCCTTCCCATTGTGTTTAGACCGGACAACAGAAAATACAAGGTAGTCTACATATATATAAACCTTCATTTGACTGGTTAGAATATTGACTTAATTTGCATCCTAGTTTTCTGACTTAGTTCTCAGCCTAATTCTGACTTGGCATCCACATGTGTGTTTCTGACTTTCTGAAATTAGGGACAGACAATTAAAAAGGGTGTAACACATAAGTTGAAGGCAAGTCCCTTTGACCATGAACACATTGTATGACTAGTCGTCTAAGTCCTCGTTGCAAGCTAACCAACAGTCTAAGTACTAGTGCTTCATCATCTGCCTTCTATCTCTTCTATCCTATGACAATCTGACCCTCTGACCTACGACCCCCCCTCATCTATAGAACCTTCTGCCTACTGCAGAATCCTTTGGAAACCTTTGGAACCCTTTCGGTAACTGTTTAATAAGCACCTGACATGTGGATTTTACATATATCTTATATATCATAATAATGTTAGTGGTGGATTTTATTCCACTGGAGATGAATGCAAGTGCACCTATGTGCAATGACTACTAAGTCTTTTTCTTTGTTTGTTCTTTCATATATATGTGTATTACTTATTGTATCAAGTGTGAAGTGTCAGGAGTTCCCGTTGTAACAACTCTTGTAATGACGCAAATTTATGTGTCATATATGTTTGTATATTTATCAAAGTCTCAGTACACCTGTATCAGTAGTTATAAGGAGCTCAACAGTGAGCCCCTAAGAATCAGAATCAATTTGTCTTTTGTGCAGTATATGCAAAAAATCCCACTCATTTCTAATCATCTTATACCTTTTGCTCATAACTCCATCAGTTAGATTGTCTAATTCCACATACTATTCATATCTCTAATTAATGTCTTCCAAGCTAAGACATTTTTTATTTTTATTTTTATTTTTTATCAATTTTATCGACCTCAGGCTAGGCCTATGGTGGTCGCTACATGCTTTGTACTTAAGTTTCCTCCTTCCTTGAGTGGGTGGATGCACCGACGACGGGCCCTTCGCCCCCCGCCGGCCCGGCTCCTTGAACTGTTTACCACCCCCCTCTCGCAGGTAAGTACTCTTTCTCTCCTCTTGGTTGTTTGCTTATGAGGGTGGTCTGACTTTGTAAGTGCTCGGTTGCCAAAGCGAACTAGCACGATGAGAAGGAGTGCCACAGTTGGGTGTGATAAAGAGGTGAGGTGTCTTCATGGTTTTGCTGTGCCGAGTCGGTTCATGCCGCTGCACGAGCATGATGAGGATGATAGGGGTTGTCAAGTCCACGTACCGAGACCCATCCACCGGCAGTACCGACCAAACAACTATCCTATATCCACGACCAAGTGTCCACGCCGCATGCATAACACTTGGTGCGCCGGTCTCGGCTCGGTACATCCGCCATCCACACTCCTCGGTACGTTTCACCTCGGGACTTCCTGTCCTTGTATTATCCTCGATCACGACTCCATTGTTTTATACCCAGCCACTCCTTATTGTCCTATCTTAAGCCACGATCCTATTATCCTATCCTTTATTGTTCTATCCCCGCTTTGCATTCCTTGTTCTAATTTTACTCGTTGTGGACAATGACCGCATGCTCCGCATACCTTATTGTCCCACATTCCTTATTCCACATGTCGCTTCTTAACCTATATAAGTAGGACATGCATGTACATATTTCCTCATTCTGGGTATCGACTAGGCTTAGGCCCTTCTACCTTCTTCTCTTCTGTTAAGTCCTCGACTCGGGACGGCATCATCAGCATCCCCCCGAGTATCTGTCTGTTGCAAATACAGTGGCACGCACGGCAAGTAGGGTGCAACGCACGAGCACGTTGAAGCCAACGCCACTACTCTTGGCCTGCAGGACTTGGCCATAGTCTGCCCGACCTTTCGCCAACACCCCTCAGCAGTACCGAAGTCCGTCAGTAACCGAAGCTTGACAGGGGTGGATAAGGGTTGTTTTGTTTTGTTGGGCTGAAAGTGGGCCTGTCTTATAGCATGTTGTGGCAACAATGTATCTCCATGTCAATAAATGTCCTGTTGGGCTGATTGATCTGTTTTTAGTCTATGATAATGGTGGTGAGACGTCACCAAAGGTTGCTTTGAACCGCTTAGTTGCAGCGGCATAGCTCAATAGTGCTATCATGGAGTCTGGCTTTCCTAGTAGATCCTTAATGGATGTAGCTTTCCAGCCCAGCTTTCTTCTTAGTCCATATCGTGCGTGTTCGTGCGTGCGGCAATCAATGAGAAAGTGGTGAATCGTCTCATCTGCTCTGTGGCATGTGGGGCATACGGGGGAGGGCGCTTTTTTGATTCAGTGTAGATGTTTATTGAGCGGTGCATGGCCAGTCCGCAGCTGTGTAATCAAGCTGTGCTGTGCACGTGTGAAGCCTGCTGTGTCACTGAGATATCTGCGTGAGGGGAGGCTGTCATCGATCCTCGCCATCCGGGCATAGCAAGGCGACAGTTTCCATCTTTCTCGCCAGGTGTCTCGTGTGTCAGTACCAAATGTTTGCCATGCTGCAGCAAGGCTTCCTGGCAGTGTCCCAGTTTTTAAAAGTGCAGGGAGTGTACTCATCTGGCTGGTCTCCCCTGTTGCCGCCTTTCTAGCCTCCAGGTTTGCATCCTCGTTGCCAGTAACGTCATCATGGCCCGATATCCAGGCTATTTTTAGGGCCAGATGATGTCTGCAAGAGGTTGTTGCAATCTTGTTTGCCATGTTATGGGCGTGGCCCGGGATGTATTGTGCTGGTCTAGGTCAGATATTCCTTAGCACCTGTATTACCCCTTGGTTGTCCAATAAGATGGTTGCCGTTTTAATGCCCCTTTCGCGACCCAGCAGCTCAAGTGCTAGTATAACACTGACTGCTTCAGCTTCATATGTCGTGTGATTGGCGAGCGGTCCTAGCTGGAATCGTAGGGCCATAATCCTTCTTCCCTGTTTGTACAGAACTGCCACAGCCCCTGCAAATCCATCTAGTCCAGAGCCATCAGCATAAGCCTTGGCGTCTGCTGTGCTGTCCCTATCAGCTTGTTTTGAGTCTTCTCTTGAGTCGGCTATTTCGGTAGAGTAGAGCCTGGGTGCATCTGGTGTGTAGACGAAAGGGGCGATTTCTTCAAAGGCATGTGGGTCTAGATTGAATCTGTGGAATAGCTGGTGTATCGGAGATGGGTGTTTCTTGACTAGTCGACGGGCACAGGTGTGAACGGGGAGATAGAGAGGATGCTGCTTGGGAAGGGTTGTCATGCGGCTAGCAGCCCTGTAGCAGACGCCTGCCAGTAGGAGCTCAACTGGCTGTATGTTGGCATGGGCCTCCAGGACATCACTGGCGGTAGTGCTCATGGCTCCGGTGATGGCGATGGTGTCCATGCGCTGTACAGAAGTCAGTTTATGTACCACCCCTACTGAGCCCATTGCTCTCTTTTTTCCTTCCACCTTTTGGATCGGAGTAAACCAGACATCGGCCGCATATGTGAATTTAGGGATGGCTACTGCACAATACAGTTGTTTCATGTATGTTGCTCGGACCCCTGTGGAGGGTTTAGATAGTCTGCGAGCTAGGAGTGTCCACTTAACAGCTTTGGCTACCGCCTTCTCTGCCTGTGTTCTCCATCCAAGCTCCTCATCAAGGTAAACCCCCAGGAATTTGTGGGCTGAGGTAGGCTGTATTTTCGTATCTTCATACTTGAAGTCTGGCCTTGGCTCTTGCATGGTCTTGCCTGGGCGTGCAGGGTCTGGGACTCGTCTTTGTGAGAAGCCAACCACTGCGAATTTTGACTTTTCAAAGTGTGACTGGTGGGTCTGAGTCCATTCTTTTGCCCCACCCTCTTTCAGTAACATCTCCCTTAAGCTATCATATGCTTCTTCGTATGTGCTTCCCTCTGAGTAAAGGTTGGCATCGTCCACATAGGCTACCGCTGCCTGACCTTTCCCAGAGGTGATGTCTAGGAGGTCAGCATTGTAAAACAGGTATAGGATCATAGACAGAGGGTCACCCTGTCCTATACCATTATCTATAGGTACCCATTCTGATAGGAAGTCATTGAATTTGAGTCTGGTATGTCTGCCATCCAGTAACCGTTCCACAAAAAGTACGTAGGCCTCTGGTATTTTCCGCTTTCTCATATTATAGAGTAGGTGATCTGTGACAGCATTTGGGAATGCTCCCTCAATGTCTAGAAAGAGCATGACTGCAACTTTCTTTCTACGCCAGGCCCCCTTTATTTTGTTGATAACTAGGTAGATGGAGTCTGTAGTTGTCCTTCCAGGTCTTCCTCCGAAGTGGTTGGCTGGGAGGAGGTTGTATTTCTCAGTCATATAGACGAGATCCTCTGCTACTATTGCTGATAGTAACTTCCCTAGTGTGTTGAGTAGTGCGATGGGCCGGTATGACTTTGGGACATTGTAGCTGGCTGTTACGATAGTGAATAAGACGTAATTGTAATTATATTGATTCTCCCAATGGCGAAGTTATTGGCGAGGTTCAGAGTTGGGGTTGGCTTCAACGTACTTGCGTTGCGCCCACTTGGATCGTACGGTCCCCAAATTTCGTAATAGCGAAGAGAGACAGAAGAGACAGAAGCGAACAGAGGATCTTAGTCAAAATCAAGATTGATTTTCTGACTGAGGACTGAACTAAATGTACAAGAGCTTTTATACTACTTTCTAATCTATTAGGAGTCGAGTAGATTCCTATAATAGAATGAGAAAGCCGAGGAACGTGAAAAGCGAAGAACAGAAATACTACGTCCCAATAATGGACACGTCACTCAGATTCCCAACGAAGTTACCCTAAGGACGTAATAGCAGATTCGGATATAAAGGAG
>QLPI01000677.1:0-11550 GCA_003314275.1 Chroogomphus rutilus
GCGACTTGAGTTGCTTGAATTATCCCTTCATGGGATATGGGTGATTGGTTGGTATATGTCCAGTTCCCGCTTTTGGTTTTGGAAAGAAAGTTTCGAAAAGCATATCTGCTTTTTGTTCGTTTGTATCCGCAACCCATCTTGTCCCATCGGCCTTTTTCATTCTAAGAGTGGGTATCTGTGCCTGTCCTCCATCTGATGCCTCTGCCGAGGCATATCTGTGTGCTGTCCAAATAGTTTTCTGATCTATAGATTCCAAGAAGTTCTTCCAATGCTCTTGTTTTGATTTCTTAATAGCATTTGAGTAGTGGTTGCGGGCAGATCTGTATGTATTATGAATCTCATCAGCAGGGTCATTCCGGCATGCATAGGAATGTCTGCCTATCCGTCTAGTCTCCTGCCTGATCTGGGTAAGCTGTAGAGACCACCATCGTTTCATGTATGGTGACGGCTTGCTGTTTGGTACTAGTTCTGCTATTGTGTCTAGTATGGCGCCGGTTAGAGTGCGTAGGTGGTGTATGAACTTCTGAGTGGTTGAGGGCGTTGGATCGGTGATTTTGGCTTTCAGTTTGGTGTCAAGTTCCTTGTTGAACATGTTCCAGTCTATTTGTCTAAAGTTAGGTCTGGGTTTTTGTTCGCTTGTTTTGACTTTCACATCTATTATAGTATCCACTGGGAAGTGGTCGCTCTTGGGTGGCTGATCTTCTGGGATAGATTTGCAGCTAATCAGACTTTCTAATAGTATAGTAGATATGAAGACATTATCTGTTCGAGTGAGGTTTCCTGTTGACATTGCCCTGAGCATTGGCAATCCTTTGGGCAATGCCATCTGCATGTTATAATCTGCTATTGCCTGCAGTAGTGTTTGCGCAGCATCCAGGTTAGCCCGTGTAAAGAGGTGAGAGTTGCGAGCTTCATCCCATATCGGGTGGTGTCTGTTGAAATCGCCTACCCAGATCATCCCCTCGTCTTCTAGGTTCTGTGTTGGTCTGGTTCTGGTTTGGTTCTGGAGGTATTTCTGGATATCTCTTATGCTATCAGCATAGGTGCAGTCACAATATAGGTTAAGTATAGTAACAACACCTATGCCCATTCTGATCCTTATCGCTGTAATGTCAGGTGAACCTATATCTACTGCTCCCCATGTGCTTGTTGCGATCTTTTTGCTGACTAGAATCATCGATCTTGTCCTTTTGTCTTGGTCTCGAAAATGTGTATTTGGATACACTGAATACCAGTGTGGTGTAGCCCTGGCGTTTTCTAAGAAGTCGATGTAGGGTTCCTGTATTGCCAGTATGTCATATTTGTCGGGTGAGCACTTAGCTAACATCTCGTTGGTTGCCGTTAATGACTTGTTCACATTTTGTTGTCTAATCCGCAATTTTTTGATTTGTTTATTGTTGTCGGTCATTCTTGGTGTATGTTATCTGTGTTGTCTTCTCTAGTTTGGGTCGGTTCCTGGTTCTGTCTGATTCCATATTCGTCCAGTCTCCTCTGTCTTGTCTCTTGTGTTCCCCAACCTTGGTCTCTGCTGCCGATGTAGGGGTTTCCTCCTCTTTTTCCTTTCTCATTGTTGCTTCTGTTTTCCCCTCTTTCTCGGCTATAGGTTCTACTCCCCTCATTTTGCCTGCGTCTGTCTTCCTGCGCATTGAACCTTTGGAATACTTCGCCTGCATCCTCAGAAGTCTCTGCCATCCCTTGCTGCTCCCATGTCCATGGTTTCTCGTCAGGGAAATATTTGTAGGTGTGTTCAGGGTCAGTCTTCTCCACTGCCTGACAAGCTGCCTTGAAGCTAGGGCACATCCTGTCCCAAGATGCATGTCCTGTCATCTTGCAGTTGGCGCAAGTGAACTTGGTATAATCGGTCTCTTTGCACTCCGCTGTTCTGTGAGTTTTTCCGCATGTTCCACATGTGTCTGGCTCACTGCACTTTGCAGCCATATGTCTTGCATTATACTTCTGACATTTAAAGCATCGTCTCGGCTCTCTCTTCATCTGTCTTGCCCAGGTGCGTTTGCCTGCAATTATAAGTCCATCTCTGATACTTTGGTTGGCAGACTGGGGGGATGTGAACTTGGCTATGATGTGTGCCGTCCTTTGGCCTTCCATCCGCCTGTGTATGGGCTTTATCCAGCGAGTGGATATCAGGGTATTGGTAGGGATTTTGGAGTCTCGCTCGATTTTTCTTAATTCGGCGAGGGCATCCGGTGCGTGGCTGAGCGGTACATATTCCACCAGTACTGACACTGTTCTTTCTTTGATCACTGCCGTTGCACTGAACTTGTCCAGGAATGCTTTCTTGTTTGTCTGGATCCACTTCGCTGCGTCTGTCGTATCTAGGTCGAACACTATCCCCCCATTGGCTAGTTTCTTGGCACCAATGAAGGTTATGCTGGCTCGGTCATGTTCTTCTTCTAGCTGCTCTACTGCCTCGTTTGCTTTTGCGACCAACTCCTGTTCTGTGAGGTCAGCAAGTGTGTTCTGTCTGCTTTGTGGGTCTTTGTCAACTAATATCTGCCGCTCTTTGGCTTTCGCTTTTGCCAGATTGTTTGAGTGTGATAAAGGTACGTTGCCTTTTAGTGCTGCCGCATATGACATTTCTCCTGAACCACCTTCTTTCCCTTGTTGTGTCATTGTTGCTGTTCCCTTCATGGCATTCTTGTATGTGGTTGCAGTCTCGTTGATTTGGGTTGCTGAGGTGGCAACCGTGTTTGATGCCATTTGTATTGTTTGGACTGCTGTAGCTGTGTCCTTGGTGACTTGGTGGGATAACCTAGCTGCATTCTCAACCGCCGTGGTGGCCTTGTCTATTAGCCTCATGGCCTCCATGATTTTTGCCGAGAGTGTGTTTCCTTCCACAGCGAGGCCTTCTTTGACCTGGCTCACGATTTTTTCACACCTAGTGTCATCTTCAAGTCCCTCTAGCACGAATGCAATGGATCTCATTGCGTTCACTGCTTGGCATGGCATCCCTTTGTATTGGGTCACCTGGAGTATGGCAGTGGAGAGTGTGTCGATCGTCCAAGGTTCGCCAGGTATTGTCAGTAGGGTACGTTCCAGATAAAGCTTACCTGCTTCAATGTCCATTATTTCCTGCCCCAGCAGGTCCCTTATCTCCTCTCTAGTGAGTGTTTCCGGGTCTGTCGCTGCTCCCCTGGTGGTGACTTGAGTTACAAGCGCCCTTTTCTCGTTCGGGTTCTCGCCTCATTTCGTTGATTCTACTTGTTTATCTTTCGTTGGGCCCGCTGTCACCCTGGGCTGGATACATCCCTGAGCATCAAGCTTTGCTTGTGCCAAGTTTGTTGGTGCAGTCGGCCTAGGCGTAGGCGTGTCTCTGCTCTTTGGCCCACTAGTCGACGTGTCATTCGACATTGAGGCCAGGTTATTGTATGGAAGGTGTGTTAATAGTGTTTGGGGGGTGTATCTACTTGGGTATTTATGGTAATATGAGAAGAACTAATAATGCGCCCAGGCGATGGTGGTGGTCGGAGTGCAGAAGAAGTCCACCACAGCTCTTGACTCATGCCAAACACTCTATGGAAACACTACCCTCCTATGCCTCCACTTACACAATATGTCCTTTATTTAAACCCATCTCCTGCTAATGAAGCATTGTTGACTCTGTGTTGAAGTATGAGGAGTCCTGGGGAACCAGTGTTGAGAGCTCTCTTTGGCAAGACAAGATCCAAAATTGCAACAATCTTCCCCCAAAGTACAGCAAGTTTACAACCATGCTTCATATTCCCAAGAGACAAGACACATCCACAATAGCTCTTGGAAAATAGCCTTAAAACATATTAGTAGATATTGAGCTGCATACTGTTTTGTAAATAAGTGCACTATAAGCGCCTAGCACTTCAAACCCTCTAAATGAATCTCTGCCTACTCAGAGTTCCCACATGTCACATTGCCTGGGTCATCTTTTCCCGGATGTTTTCGTGGATCCCTGCATTTGCCGCAGAGATCTATTAGAGACCGGGGTTCGCTTTCAACCAAAGTCCAAGTCGGTGCTTATGGCAAATAACGTAAGCTAACGCGGCAAATAGAACACGCAAAAATGCTTGAAACGGTGGACTTAAGTTAGCGCCTATGTGCTTATATAATATGGAATGCGCACGGGCCACGTTTACAAGATATAAAAATTTCAGCGCTCAGTCCTTCTTTTCCAAACGACTTCTTCATGAGGTGTGTAAATTTCTCTTTCTGCTTGATATGATGTCGTTATTCTCTTCCCCGTCTTACACGACCATGCCGAGGAGTAAGAGAGCTCGTTCGCAACGAGCTTGGTGTCCTTCGGGTCACTAGTGCACTTGCCAGTGTCATTTCGTCTGATCTTTGATTGTCCGTATTCTATAAGAACCCAGCACTAATCATATTTTTATTTTACAGTGTCAACGAGTTATAATACATATCATTGGATTTCTTTAGCATCTGTGAGTTGCTACATCTGTTTTTCTTCTTCCACTGCACCCGCCATTTGCAGGATGAAATATTCCTAACATTCGCAGTTTCCACCTTAGCGTCACTCTGTTGAGGAACTCCTCCATGTCTCATGCGTATACTCTCCCTTCCAATGCGCACCACGAACCCATGATGGTTGCGCGGAAGCGTGGGCCCGTCTCTCGAGATGCTGCGCTGCGCTTGAGGTGGGGGTAGGCGCGCTGCAGGATTAATCCTTCCTTGGATGTCTGATTCTCTTGGCGGGTGCTGCCTTTTTTTTCCCCTTCAACATTGGCGTGAATTAGGTTTTTACATGCTGAAGTAACCATTTTTTTTTAGATCTCTAAATTCCCTTACGGTGATATTAGTCGTAATATCTTGTCGATATCGAACAAAGTACAATGGTTGTTCAATTTATCATCGACTGCTCGTTTATTTTCAAGCGGGGCATGAGGATCCGTCCTTTTGAATCAGAGTTAGAACTCCGATGAGACTCTGGCTAAGATGACTAGGCTTGGTCAACCTGAGCTTTTTCGTATTGCGGTCTCCCAGGATCGGCTACAACGTTTGAACAATAAGCTTAAGCTCTCATGGCTGCCAAATGAGTTGGAGGACGCTGGTTGGGATCACGGCGTACCACTTTCGGAAATCCGTGAGCTTGTCGAGTACTGGCACCAAAAATTCAATTGGAAAGAACAAGAGGTCAAGATTAATGCGGAATTGCCCCAATATACCCTTAACATTGACGTTAAAAGGTTTGAAACTCTGAACATTCACTTTGTACACCAGCCAAGCATTGTGAAGCGGGCGATTCCTCTGCTATTTGTACATGGATGTAAGTCTTAAATCGAGGGGCCGGGTGTAATCTGTTATTCCTTTTCATGTGTTGATGAAAGCTGGGACACCCAGGGCCTGGAAGTTTTCTAGAAGTGTCCAAACTTCTGCCCCTGCTAACTACCCCAGCTCATGGACACCCAGGCTTTCATGTTGTTGCGATGAGTTTACCTGGATTTGGATTCTCTCAGGGAACGAAGAAGAAAGGCTTTGGCCTTCGTCAATATGCCGAGGTAGGACATAAGCTGATGTTATCGTTAGGCTATGACAAGTACGGTGCGTCGGCATTGCGCTCCTCATACTTAGTCTTGTGATATTTAAGAACACTTCAGTGACACAAGGTGGCGACTGGGGATTTCGGATTACCAGGATGATTGGGACCATGTACGGTGGCACGCATTGTGTTGGATCTCACACCAATATGCCTATGTACGCTGTCTGCTCCGCTCATTCAGGAATATTTTTCAATGGTAATAATATGTTGCAGGGGTTTCAAGCCACAATTTTTCACCAATCCCCTTGTGTGGCTTCATCACGCCGTGACTCCATACTCTCGTCAAGAGAAGGCTGGATTTCGGCGGGGAGCAGAGTTTGAAAGGCTGGGCACCGGCTATCGGATGATTCAGGGAACAAGGCCTCAAACGCTTGGATATTCCCTGGCAGACTCACCCGTCGGCCTTCTTGCCTGGATGTATGACAAACTCCGGGAATGGACGGATGACTATCCCTGGACCAAGGACGAAAGTACTTTTTAGTTTTTATAATCCCATATGATCTGTATCCTGACTGGCTTTTACTGTAGTTCTGACCTGGGTGTCGATTTATATCTTCTCCCGGGATGGGCCTGCGGCGTCTTTGCGTATTTACTATGAAGTCGCCCATCAAGGTCAACGGGATCTTGCACTCTTTCCGACGAGTAAAGTGCCACTGGGTATTTCCTTCTTCCCTAAGGAGATATACCACCCTCCCCGAGACTACGCGAGAACTCTCGGTAATGTTGTATTCGAAAGTCAACACGATGCCGGTGGTCACTTTGCGGCATACGAAAAACCTGAACTCCTTGCCAATGACCTCCGTGCGATGTTTGGAAAGAAGGGTCCAGCGTTCGGAGTAGTACCAGGGCGAAACGGATACGATTATGAAGTGAGAGTAAAGTTGTAGGAATACATGAAAATACTACTATTTACTAGGAAGTTGTTAGAGTATGAAGATGGTATGCCTGCGTCGGTTTAATATGCACTATGCAGATGCTGCGCTCTGGTTAGGCTGTGAAATCGAGAGTAAGAACCGCTCTACAACCGACTTTCCCTTTCGTAGGTTGGTCAGCGAAATTCTTTCGTTTGGCAGGTGCGCTTGATCCTGAACTGCAGCATTAGATGTATACGCCGAGAAAGAAAAAACCTCACCCACCGAGCTTTGGCCCATAGGAAGATGCAGAGCAGGACAATTAAATTCCTTTTCAAGGAATGGAACGGAAGGGATAGACTGCGCCTTCTGTCAGCTCATGACCTGATACAAAAAGAGTTCTTAAGCACGCACGCCTCCCTCTCGAATGTGAAGTGGCTTCACGCCCCATTCCGCTTCCACGGCACGCTCGAGAGCCTTGAAATACCGACCTTCCAAGTCGCCTAGCCACCAGTCTGCCGTGCGGTCGATTGTCACCTGTAATATCAAAGTTGTAACATGGATCGTAGACGTAAGCGAGTAGCTCACGTTTAGACTATTTGGAGACTCGAGTACACTGAAACTAGCATTGATGTGGTCGACAAGGGAATTTGCAATTGTTTCCAAGTCTTGCTCCGGGACGATGCGAATGGATACTTTTGCTCGAACGCGCGAAGGGATGACCGTAGTATCTGAATTAACTGTGAGCAGTGTGCTTGTAAGACGAACATGAAAGACATACTGCCTGGGCCTGATGTCTCTACCCTATGGATACTGAGAGAAGGTTCGCGCCATCGCGAAGAAAGAGACGAGGCCGGTTTATGTGTTATGTCTTCAAGGGTCTGATACAGTTTTTGCTCGCTTGCCGTTTGAGGCTGTACTTTGTCATCTGAGTGACATGAATGTTAACAAGTGGGTTAAATATAGATTTCGGAGACATACAAAACCCAGGTACCAGCACTTTCGAGCCTTCAGATAGACGTGCAAGAAGCTTCACCCTGCTCGAAGAATTAGATCAAAGAACTCGGTCAGACACAGCAATGTACATACATGTCAACCATTGGCTCTGTAACGCTGCCACCTTCAACGCCAGAGTGAAGGTCTGGACTTGTGCTTGAAACAGTGACGGTAGCATGTACAACACCTCGCAATCCATACGTGATACACGGTGTGTCTTCACCAATCCAATATGAGTTGCTGTTGAGCAGCCAAAAGATCAGTGGGTCTGCCTAACAGAATGACCAAAGTCACTGTACCTGACCAAGAGCAAATCCACATCTCCAATCAAATCCTACACCACTTTAACACCGTTGAATATCTCGCTCATCTGAAACGTACCTTATGGCTCCGCACTGCATTGGCAAAACCGGCACTACCCGCTTCTTCCTCGCCTTCGATCAGGAACACAACGTCACAAGTAAGTAAACGCTTTCTAAGGAGATCTGAGGCTGCACAGGCCGTTGCAAGAATGGGTCCCTTATTGTCCGTAACGCCTCTCCCATAGAGATATCCATTCATGCCTGTCAGTGTAAACGGCGGTGTCTTCCAGAGCAGGCGGGGCGCAGAGATAACATCATAGTGACTGATAAATCGCGCAGAACGTGAAACGTCATCACTTAGAATTCCTGTGTTCCAATGAACAAGCAAGCTTACGCACCCGTAGAATAATACACGCAGCTTGGGTAAATCGGTTGGTACACCTCGGAATGTTGCAAGAACCAGAGGATTCCCACCCTGCCCTGTAGCTGTCTGTATTAACCATGTATCAGCATAAGATGCTTCCATCGTATATCTATACCAGACGTGCCATCGTTGCGTCTGCACCGAGTTGACCTAGGCAGCGTTTTAGCCATATGGCGGCCTGACGACAGTCTTCCCGATTTGGTTCATGATTGCTTACAGACGGTATAGAAACAAACTTAGAAAGATACTGCACGAGAGGGTCTAATAATGAATTAGGTTGTATGTAGTGGATCACTTAAATCGTATAGAAATACCATGGATTGTGATTCCTAATGTGCAAGCTGCCTCTGCGAGAGAGCGCTTCGTCGGCAGATCAATTTCCCATAACTGTTTCATCGCTCAACCGGACGAGCAGAAGTGGCGATTAAAAATAAACAAACCTTGACGTCGTTATCGTTCGCCCCTGTAACAAGACACCAACCCTCGTTCAACGTCGTTCCACCGTCAACTTTACACAATGTCGAAGTCGAGCACGTGTTTGCAATGATCGAGGAGAGAATAATGCCAGTATGAGCGTGCCAAGATGCGGTGCACGTGAATTGTGCTGACCAGCGCTTGGATAAAGAGAAATGTTAATATGTCAATTGATAATGAAGAAAAAGGCATACTTGCACCCATCCATTCGCAGAACATGTATACAAATCTGTATCCAGCATAGACATCGAAAGCACGTCAGAGTTCTAGGAATATCAGAATCAACAAGTGCCACTTCCATTGAAGAGCCTTGAGAAGAAAGTACCTCCTGTGCGAGTATTAACCTAACAAGACTGCCAGTTTCAAGATCCCAGACTGCAACACATCCATCCTGACATCCAGCGTACACGGTGTCATCACGAGCAACAAGTGAGAGCACACCACCTTGGTTGCACGCAAATGTACGCTGAAGCACTGGACCAGATTCTGTACATCGCCAAACCTGTCGCTAATTAGTTGAAGAATAGAGAGTGAGATCAAGCTAACTTTGACAGTCTCATCTCCACTTCCTGTCAATAACAAAACCTTCACTTTCATCTTATCTGGGCTTTGGTCGATGAAACTCCATTCCACGGTGCCTTCTTGTAAACTCGGTAGTAGTGTCATGCAGTAAATATAACCATAGTGTGCAGAGTGAATGATATTCTGGGAGGAAACCTGCAAAACACGGGGTTGACCCGAAGTAGGAGTGGTTGCGCCGGAAGATATCGAGAAGGCAGAGGATGGTGTAGGGGAAACAACTTGCCCCCCAATGCGTGGTGTATTATCGAAAAAACGATGCCACTTTTTACGGTCAAGACTCATTTCTAGCCCTATGTCGGGCTCGGGCTGATATAATTCTGTGTGATTTGGATCTGTGTTGGGTGTACTTTGGGGTGTGGAATAACAACGCGTTCTCTTGGAGAAGTCATACCATTGCAGACTTGTGTTTTGGCAGCCAAAATAAAGAGTCTGAAGCGAGGGGGAAAATACGAGGGAGAATATATCACCCGATGATGTATCAAGGTGTGGGGTAAGGATATATAAATTGGTCAGAAGGCGAGTGGACCATATTCGCACTGTACTGTCACCTACGAGGAGTGAGGGTCCAATGCAAACGAATTTTCTTAGAACTAGTTACCCGACGAGCTAAAAAGCCATTCTTTTTCACAGGCAATCTCAAGAGCCAAAACACTGCCTGTATGACCGTGTAAAGTAGTTTTCACCTGGTATGTCGAACGGTCCCAGACCTATATTTGGAATAAATAAAGAAGAAATCCTTGAACGGCGAAACCCACATATATATCTGCGGTTTGGCAACCGCTGAAAATGTGACGTGCATCCGCAGCTAGACTAAGGACTGAGCTCTTCTGTTGGTGATGGAGAGTATGTGAAAGGCGAGGTGGTGGTAGGTCTATAGGAGCTGGAGAGCAAGGAGGGCTGATCAGAGAGCCGAATGAATCCAAGGGGGAAGGCATGAGAAGCGTACATACGCTCAAATCCATTTATTATATAGCTGGTTATTATGCAGTTATCAGCAGGAGGGGCGCCAATGTCGTTTGTGTGACATACCGCAACGCACAGCGCGAGCTAAGTTACATACAGTACCTATTCAGCGGATGCAAATTTTGCACAAGTTTACCGGTCACAAAACCACTTGTCCAGTCACAAAACCACTCGTCACAACCAAGCGAGATGGCGTCAAGTAGTGCTCACATTGCGAAGAATAAGGTATCATCATCATCGTGTCCTTACCAGTATCCTGACCTGTCCCACTCATACAGGGAAACCTTTCTTTCAAATCCGGGAACTGGGTAGAGGCTATAGGACACTATACTGCTGCCATACTAGCTGATCCCGCAGAGCCGACTTATCCTCTCAACAGAGCAGCAGCTTATCTCAAATTAGGCAAGTGAGTGCGTACCGCTCCTTATACTAAGGCGTAATTCAGGTGTTGATTGACGTCCAAGGCACCGTGATGCGGAGAGGGATTGTACGACCGTGTTAAGCCTCGATAGCAAGAATGTTAAAGCTCTTTTCCGAAGGGCGCAAGCTAGAATTGCCTTGGATAA
Organism: Chroogomphus rutilus; assembly: GCA_003314275.1. Taxonomy (NCBI): domain Eukaryota; kingdom Fungi; phylum Basidiomycota; class Agaricomycetes; order Boletales; family Gomphidiaceae; genus Chroogomphus; species Chroogomphus rutilus. Next base: position 10,704 of record QLPI01000677.1, read on the forward strand.
CTTTGTTGAAGCTGAGAAAGGTGATTCGCATATATTAGCAAATCCGAGTACTGAACTCGATTTTTTAGACTTACTTGATGGCTTAAAAATTGAACCAGCAAATGCATCCATCAAGGCTGAGTTATCGTTAGTCAAAAAGCGACAACTAGAAGCCTCAAATATTACAGCCGGAAAAGTGAGCGAAAAATCTGTCTTGCCAGAACCCACTCACAAAACTCTTCGCTAGCGACCAATCTCCATCTCACCACCCTCTTCGATCTCACAATCCAGTGAGGCTTCGAAAATCACACCGACAACATCATCTTCGCATAGAATCACTCGCAATGTTCCAATAGAAATTATCGAAACTTCTGAACCAGGGCCAGGAGACTTTCTTAAACCAGTCCATTCACGCACCCTCTCCCCTCCTCTATCTCAAAATTCAGTAACGTCGTCTACTTCGGTGCCAACATCTCAGCCTCATGTTGGTGGGGGGATTTTCCGCTCTAATGGCAAGCATACTATTTTTCGCAGTCCTCTGTCAGAGACTACTCCGGCGCCTGCTACACCGTCACCGAGATCAGCTCAGCACAATAATCCCACCACCAAGGGATCCACTGTATCACATGACGCAGTCAAGTCATATAGTTCTAACCCCCCACCCCCATTAACACATTTTGCTTTTGCTCGTGCATGGAATGCCCTCCCATCACCACAAGATCGATATTCCCTTCTGTCGGTGAGTTTGTCTCCCGGTTCCATAACAATCCCTGATGTCTTTGCCCTTTTTTTTCCAACGGTGTCTCTTGGCCTTGACGATATCACTTAGCGTATCTCCCCTGAGTCTCTTCCTGCTCTCTTCCGGGAT
>QLPI01000678.1:0-13376 GCA_003314275.1 Chroogomphus rutilus
GTTTTCCACCGACGGTGCAGATCCCCTCCCACAAGTCAAAATTACTCCCACTCTCATACAAAAGGGGGACGATGAAGACAATGCTTACCAGACTCGATTTTCCAAGATATGGCGCAACGATCGCTCGCATTTAGGCATCACCCGCCCTCTCTCCCTGTTCGCCATCTCAGCGACACCCAACGCAGAGTCTAAGCATACCGTCAGTGTGCAGACATTTGACTCCTTCCCTACTCCTTTAGCTTCTCCATCTGGCGCCGCGACCCCCAAGTCATCGGCCCTCACGTCCAAGGGTTGGCGGCGTCAAGCACGGGTTCCAGAAGCCGATGAGGGTTTGCGATTCACATTTTGCCTTGGTCGATATGGCTCGTTCCCGATATGGATTGAGGAGGAAGATGGACCTGTCGACTTTGATGGACAGTCTTCTCCCGAGTTCCGTCTCATGGGTCTTTTCACGGAATACAAGGATGGCGGAACCTACCATGTCAAGCAGATGGCCACTCCCGAAGGCGTTCCGCTGAATGACTTGCAGTGTTTGGATTTTGACGATGCTGAAGGAATCTTGTGTGGGATCACCAGGACAGGGGTTTGGGTTATTGATTACTCTTGACTTGTCCCTATATTTTTGCATGCATTATGCTCTCCACCTAGTATCGTACCTTTTCGTGACCGATATCTTCGTATGGAAGGAATCTTGTATTGGATGGCTTTTTCTAACATCACGGTCGATTTGACATCTATCACTTGATTGTATACACATAAGTAGTATGTATGCACATATGCACATGAATATCACCGCTTCTGTATGATTCATAAGGGGTATCAACCGTCAGGTGGGGGCCTCGACTTAAATATGCATAGTTGGCGCTGCTACATCGTCCTTCATTGTCCAACCTGCGACTTCTCTCATTGCCATCTGATCACCCTGCTTGAGCTCTGGTGCATTCAGCACATTGCCGACCATCTCCCAAGGATCTCTACTCCCACCGTGAATCAATACCTCTTGTTTGAATTTCTCCCCTACCTCCCGATCCAGAGGGTTTACTTCAAAAAGCTTTTCCCATACGCGGCCCGCAATTGCACGATCCAGCATATACGAGTAGTATGTCGCTCCATAGCTGTACAGGTGTCCAAACTGAGTCTGCCAAGACGTGCCAGGCACTGAACGTATGAGTCCTCTGGAATCTTGCAGCTCTGCAAAGGCTGTTGTGCTGTCAAAGCCGGGATCAAGTGGGAGAGACGAGTGATAGATTTGATCGATGAGGCCGAGAAGGATCTGAGCGTGATTGTCAAGAGCGGATGTTATATTATCTTCGGCGGGAGGGTATTGTAGTCTACTATCAGATCTGGGGTCCTTAAAGAGGTTAAGAACGTGGGGAGAAGCAAGGAAATATTCCATAAGGATGGAAGGCAATTCAACAAAGTCAGTCGCACATCGCGTGCCTGAGACGTTTTGGTATTCAGTTCGGCCTACCATTGCTGTTATCGATAATAAGTCATAACATGGAGTACTAAGCTTTTTTGAGATGCTCACAATGTAGCGCATGACCCATCTCGTGACAGAGTGTCAATACCTCTTGCCATTCGAGACACATGGATTCTTCAGAGTTGGCCGGACGCGAGAACTCGAACATTAGGACCGAAACAGGAAGCTGATATGTACCTTGGCGCCCCCGAATAGTATAACGGTTAAAAGGGAGGAAGTCGCGAAGTGCGGCAACGGAAGCACCCTTGTCAAGGTCATCAGCAGTAAAGTCGCCCTGTTCGTCGTCATCGTCGGTCCGCCTTGAGCAGACAACAGTGTAATGCGCGGCGCCACTAGCCTTACCCTCTCGACTAAACAAGTCAACGTAAAGCCACCCAATCAACCCCTCATCCTCATGCACTACCTCTAACTTACGTACATCCGGGTGCCATACTTCGCCGTGAAGTACTTCCGCAGGGCGAAGGGATATCCCATATAAATGTGTGAACAAGCGAGACAACCCAAGAAAAACTTTGCCCGGTGTTAACGCAGGAAGCGGGATAGGCGGGGCCTGCCTTGGAGGAGGGAAGTAAGCATCCCGATCCCAAGCATAGACTTGGGGTGGATCTGCAAGCTGTAGGTGGGCTTGCTTGAGCTGCGCTATAAAGGAGACGGCATCTGAGACTTGGGGTCGGGTACAGTTAATTCTTGTCTCCAAGAACTCAACCACATTCTCTACAAGACAAGGGTATAGGTTTGAACACAAGGTATACTCCAAGAGAGACGCTGCTGACCCGGAGACTTGGCCATCTTGTCCTCTAGCACCATGTGAGCATAACTTTCTCTTCCGACTAATCGAGCAAGTTCGGCTCTTGCCCGTAATAATCTTTCCAGAACTTCTAGCTGCTCCGGGGTGCTTGAATGAGCAGCCAGATATAGTTTTCGCCTAGCCTCTTCTTCCGAAGGACTCCGCATAATAATTTGGGACTCGGCACTACCAGGATAAACCTGCAAATTCCTCCTAGAGCTTTTGAGTTTTAAGAGAGACAAAGCTCTCGATTTACCTCCTCGAATATCTTCTGGGAATAAGGTCACCGGTGGTCGCGTGGCATTTGCCTCATTTAAGAACGACCTTCCGAGTACGAGAATCTCTGAGGACAGAGAGACAAATCGCTGCCGTTGCTCGGGTGATAGGTCGATTCCAGATTTGGCAAAGTCTCGCCAGAAGATCAGGGCAGTCTGATGTGCCTCTGGACTCAACGTATCGACAATCGTCTGATCCGCAAGCACCTTCTTGAGAACCTGCTTTATGGGTCAGGGTGATAAGCGGCAAATAGTAAGAGTTGATTCACCTCAGATAGACCACCGTTAGTATTCAACACATTCATGAATTCGGAGAGCATCTCGTATGCATCATTGGCATTTTCTACCCAGATCGGATCGGGGTGAGCATTTCGCACTAATTCGGCGAGGTCGATAACACTGCAAAGCATGTCACTGAGCCGATCGAAATTTTTGACGACTTTGAGCATCTCTGCGCGTGATGAGGGAGCTCGAAGGATACGATCAACAAGACGCTGGGCACGTGAAAGAGTAAGTGCTGCTACATATTTAAACTGGGACGGCCGTTGAAGGAGCGAGTGGTGAAAGAGACCTGTTGAGGTCAAGGGTGACCCTAGGACAGTCGACCTAGGATTGTCGAAAAGAGGAACAAGAGATAAATCATCTACGGATGCAGGTCGTACCCTGGTAATTATTGTTCGGAAAAACGGTAAGCGTGGCGTTTTGGTATGTAGACATCCATTGAATCTGAAGACGGGTCGAAGAAAACACATGGGCGGACCGGCGTCTGTTCCCGGCTTCTTTTAAACCATCTCGCCATCTCTCTTCAATGTTCAAGTTGAACGCTCAATGTAATCTGCTTTAATGCTCCTTTTATTCGAAGGCTTTTGGTCTCAAAGGATGAAATGTGACTTGGAAAAGAAGGCATGCAATGATAAGATACACGACGGTAAGTGGCGAAACTCGGGGTCTAAAGATATCATGAAAGGAATGCGGAAAGAATTTATGTTGAAACTGAGCCGAAAACCTACTCATATGAGCAATTGGAGGACCCATCCACACCCTCCCTCCGTTCAAGCCTGGAGTCAAAGTTGGGGTATGATGAACCATTCGTTGCTTCGCCATTCAAACCCGACGGCCCTGCCAGGGGAGGACTGTCGGTAGGATGAAACGGCATACTAGGAATGGGCTCCACGGCGTAAAACCAGAATTTACTCTTCTTCTTTCCTGCCACCGAAGGCAATGCTACTTCGTTCGGACGCAGAGCGGTTGGTTTGGGTGGCTTGGGCGGATCGAGCTCAATATCCATCGGTTCCTCATGTAGTGACGGCGTGGCGGAGGCACTCGTGCGAGAACGTTTTTCGGGTGGCGGGTCAAGCAATTGCTCCGACGGCGCACCCAGGCGACTAGAGCGCCGTTCACCCCGCCACTCCACGTGGGTGTTGCGACTCCCATTAGCATTGACAACACTGGCCCGTGTTGACCGCCGTCGCTCGGTCCCCGCCATTGCGGCCGCTCGCCGAGGACGCCGAGGTCTGGCACTTACGCCATCCTCGAAATCATAATCAGATAGTGGCTCGTCGTTGATGAAGTCGGCTTCATCATCCATCCGATCTTGGTAATCGTCATCGATGAATTCCTTTTCATCTTCCTCCTATCAGTCATGTCAGATCCATGCTTAAGCGAATAAGATAAGATAGGCTAGCGTACGTCGTCTTCTCCGGTGTGGTAGACATAGTCCGGCTTGTATGTGGATCGCCGGGTGCGTGGGCCTCGAAGGGTGACCTCTGCCACCTGGGCTGCGGCTAGTTGCCTTTGCAACAGCTTCTTACGCGCTCTCGAAACGCGCTGTAGACGCATAATCCATACAATTCTATAAAACTAGTTGTTGAACCCACCTGTAACTCCAAGTCCACACTTTCAATTCGACTCTCCAAGGTATTGATCAAAGTAAAATGGGCGGTGTCGCTTTTGTTTCGCCTTACGCCTTCTTTCGCCGGAATAGGAGCATTTTCCTTTAGATCGTCGATGACTTGAAGATATTCCTCTTTCGTCGTAGAAATTTTTGTGAAAGTCGCCGTAACTTTCCAGGGATTGGTTGAAACATATAAGCGAGGTGATGCTGATAGAGCAAGCCGTTAGTCGCGTCTGAAGTGAAGGACTCTCGCGTCATATGAAGTAAGAAATCCAACCACATCCGAAATAAGACCCACAAAAGAGATCCCCAGCTGACGGGGACGTGTCTTTGTCGAAGCAAACATGTGCAAATAAACAAAGAATATGAAATTTGACCCACCATCGACCGCCCAATATCGCTTCTTTTTTGAGTCCTGACCCAGAGGGACCATCATGAGATTAGCTTTAGAATATGGATCGTTGTCGGGAAGTCGTTGGGCCTCCTGTGCGAGCTCGACATTGGTTTTCTTGTGCTTCATGTGAACCACGCCCCAACCGCGATCTATCAAGCCTTTAATTTCGGCGCTATAACTCAGTTGCCATTCCACAAGTTGACGGAGTATACGAAGCTAAGAAATGTAGGTTGAGCATGTCTTGGATGAAAAAGAAACCAAGTGTACTTTGAGGTCCCATGGTAGCCTAAAGAACCCATTCGGGTCTTGTCCGACGAAAGGGTCCAGATTCCTCACCTGCCTCTCGTCCCAGAAGCTTGTACGTTCAGGTTTGGCCATCCATTCTGCAAAGAATGCAGCCACTGTGCTGGAGATAACTTCGGGGCTGAACGTCATTGTCATAAGACACGCGTCCACACATTGAAGAGCTGCAACCCACCCTGTGTTACGCGTTTGGGGCTTCAGATTAAGTATAAATCGTGCCAGAACTTGTTCAAGAATCTGATGAGGTCCGCTGAACAGCAGCGCTTCCTCGAAGCTATGCACTAGATGTCAACAAGCTGCCCAACCGACGATCTTGATCAGGGGCTCACTCCGTAACACTCTCCAGCCCATCAACCTCCTGCCTTAGTTTAGTGAATTTGCATATGAAAGAGTAGACGAATGCAGTCTCCCAACGGTCTTCTGGATGTGTCGCTGTTGATGGTGGACAAACGTGACCCTTCTTGATCTCGTCCCCTGTGGGTAAAGTGGCCATAGTAGATGGCATGTGGTGGCGGGAAGCAGACGGCAATTGCGCCGGAGTGAGTGATGCTTATGTTGCTTATGTGCTGTGACGGGCACCTGGCTAAAGAGTGGGCGTTCTGTTTGAAGATATCCCTAACCTTAATCTATCGGGTTTTCATTTTGTATTCCCACAATGTCCACAGCATATGATATGCAATAGAAACCGAGAGTATATTCATCGAAACATACATGAGAAAAGCTATCAAAGTGCCCTGGGCATAGCATAGGGCCAAATACACATTATCCGGGACCAACCTGAAATGAGGAAAAACTCAGCTGGGCCAGATTCCATCTGACCACATTTTTTGTAGAAACACACCTTGGGAATATCGTGGTGCTCGCTTAGGGCTTCAAGTTTATTGTTAAACTCGTTTACGCGATCCTTATGTGTCTTGTTCGCCATCTTTGCCACTTTTTGTGCAAGCTACGTGCATATCAGTATGTGAGCGAGAAAGGAGTCAACCCACGGCATGCGCACACGTTCTCGCTGCATCTCCTCAAACCTCTTTTCTGCTTCAGTCTTGCTCCCATTGGCTGCAGGAGAGCTTCGACCACTACCTCTAGGTGTATCAGTCTTGTCTACATCATCCGCCACCTGTTCCTGTAGCCGAGCTCGAGCTCTGTCCATCTTCTCCTTATCCTTAGACTTCGAAGACTTTTTCTTCCTACAAATATTATCAGTGGGGGTGACTTTGTATACAAATTCAATGCACTTCTTTGCTACCCCACCATCCGCCACCCCTTTGAGCTTTAGAGTTCCTCCAGGCCGAAAATCATAATCTGACATGGAGAGGTGGAGTGAAGTTACATTAGCATTGGTCACAGTCACGCTTGACAGTTCACATGATAGTTATGGATCCACGTGTACGTCAATATCTGTATATCTCCTGGATCCATCATTGTCGGAAGAACATTTTTCTGCCGAATTCTATTGAAATCACACCTGGTATATGTCATTCTTCACTCTTTCTCTCTACAAGATGCTACACATGCAATGTACTATTAATTATCAGCCAATTGCCAATTTGAATGATATTTATATGGATTTGTCGTTGGGCTGTCAGTATTTGTTGTGACTGTTTCCCCAAAAGATCTTTCGGATCTCCTGCAATCTCTCAGGAGATCCCACAAGCATGTCGCGAAGTTCCGTCAATCGTGTGAGCTCTTCCAGTTATTACCCGCAGTCACTTCAGACATAGATCACATGGTGGACGTAAGGAGACGGTGTAAGCATCTGTTTGATCCTTTCTGAATACTGATCTCAAGCTTCGAGTCTAGGTGGTCTCGCCTCAAGTTACCCCATTCGCTCTCCTGGACCCTGACACTCAATTTAAAATCAATGGCAGGTCCTGATCCAATGTTGTAGAACCATCACTGCTGTCAATGATTAATATTCAGCACCTCAAGCTCACTGGTTCATATACTGGAGGTGGTAAATACAATGGTCAGTTTGGCGCCTCACAATATGGAATATTTCACGTAAACACTTTGCCTGAATGCCTCACTGACAGATCGGATTTAAAGCTTATGTTCAACCAAACTTTAACTGAAAACCTCAACATCAGACATAAACTATGATAAATCATTAGTTTCAGCAATGAAAACAAACACGTTTGAATTGTCACTAGATATTGATTGGGTTTAAGCGCTAATTGCATAAGAAGGACAGCTTATGACGCGTGACGCGACCAAGTCGAAATGGCACAGTATGAGAAATCCTACACTACCGACCCCGATGAACTATTCGTCCGCTACGCCATCCCCGAAATCAAGAATGTCCAACGGAAGTTGAGGTGCGTAATGTCAAAATCCAGAAACTGAAACTTCAACGCATGCCTTTGTAGAGCGGATGCGGATGCCAAGCAGGAGGAGCTACGGCGTATGGTTGGGTGCGAACGGACGATACCATATGCTTATCACCACTCTCATTCTTATGCTGAAAGTGCAGAGAACGGTATCGCGATCTTTTGAAGACGTCGACCTCCATAATATCCATCGCAGAGTCGTCACGCCATGCCGTGGAAGCTTTAGCAGAGATGCGAAGTACTGTGACTCCTGAGGAACCTCAAAGGAAGCCACGGAGCTCTTCAATCAGAGGGAAAGATGGTTTGGGGCTACGGTCGTTGATTATATCGTTTCCTAACCCTTGCACAACTTTAGACGCTCATTTGAAGGTATTACAATCACTATCAGCACATCTGAAGCTACTATTGGATGCTCCTGAACACCTGTGGCGGCTTCTGGAGAAAAAGCAATACTTACAAGCCGCATGGCTTTTCTTGCTAGCTCGAGTTGTGCACCGAGCATTGGTCACAGAAGACCCAGAAGTAGCAACATGGCAACAAGAAGGAATCAGTGTATTGGTAAACATAGGTGGACCGAAATGTGGACTTATGCTAATTCGTAACAGGCACAATTTCCTCTCGTACAACGACAGTGGGATACTATCACTCAGATCCGCCCACAAATTGCACATAGAGGCACACAGTATCTCCGTGATGTTCACATTCCTTCAGAGGTACATACTGGGCTAATCTGTTTCAATCAACAAACTATATTTATTTCCATACAGGGTGCATGTTCAACAATCTTGGCACTTCATTTCCTCGACTCCGTACCTCTCACAGAAACCCTTTCCTTGCTACTTTCTCAACGCTCGAGAATCCTGAATGCCCTTCTTTCTCGTAATTTAGATTTTCGCACGCCTTCGCGCCCAGGATCACCCATCTTCAAAAGCAGGCAAAAAAACCGTGAGGCTGCTAGTATGCTGTTAGCTCCACCCATAACCGCACCTTTACGGCCACGGAATCGCAGGGAGGTTGTGCGAGACGTGCGGGATGCGGTGTTGGAGCTGTTAGAAGTCATATGCGGGACTATGGGGATTGCGCGAGAACTCTTCCATCAGGAAAATGCCGATGAAATTCGACGACAGTCACTTGTGGAACGGTCTTTGGAAGCTCTACAAAGCGACTTTCCACCTGTGTCAATACTCACCACTTCGATGCTATTGTCCACCTTGCCATCGTCGACGCATCTTCTCACTCTGCCCCCTTCAATTCTTTCGTATAAACCATATATTGACCTCACATCTCCAAGTACACATGTGGATACCTCTATTTTGCATTCCAAGCTCTCGATATGGTATAGTAAAGCCATGGAAGGTTTTGAGGGACGTTTGCAGGTCTGGTTTTCAGGGCTGGAAAGTATCAGGGAGGTCTGGGGCCTGAGACGGAAGGTGCTGGACAGATTACAAGCAGTTCAAGGTTTGGACAAGAATGAAAAAGCCAAGGTGCAGAGCGTTCTGGACAGCAGTGTCAAAGAGAGAACGGGTGAGGTCACGAGCGCTGCACTAGAAGGCCTGGAGCGAAGCTTGGACAGTGTATTAAGGAGTGTTGTCCAGGAAATCAGAGAGGGTGTTGAAAAAAATCATCATGGTAAATCTACCCGCTTCCAAATCATATTTTACAGGAATTTCACATGTAACAGACATCGCTCCTTCCGCCTTTCTATTCTCTCCTCCTCCTCTACCCTCCATCTCGCAGGTCCCAACAAGCACGGGTCCTGGTTCGTCTCCTTTCAAACAGTTCAAAGATGCACTTCGCCAACGCGTTGACGGGCGGACCCCCTCACTGCACCGTGTTCTGGGTGAAATTGAGTCCAAAGCACAAGAGATAAAACAAAATTTAGACATTATGCATGAAGATCAATCGGAGTCCTGGTACGGATGGTACCATACTATCTGGACAAATTAATCTAATTCCTCGCGCAGTGACTTACAAGACAAAGTCATGAAAATCTATTATCAAGCCGCCCATGCGTCTTCAATCCGAATCTGTCATATTCTGGAGCGAATTATAACAGAGGAACTTATGGACGTCGAAAAATTCTCTGGCCAACAAGTAGGCAATGCCGTCATATTCGTGGGTCGGTTGTGTTACTATATGTCCTTGTCCTCCTGCATTCGCGACCTGTGCTACCAACATGAAACAACGCAAGGTGAACCAGTTTAACCTTTGACCATTTTCTACGCTCACATGTCAGCAGCTTTCCATCAGTCCCTAAACGTCTTGTATGAGCGTTCCATAGATTATTGGCGAGATGAAACTGTATCCACAGCTCTCAAGAAATGTGATTTGATGTTTGACCCCTTTACTGCTGCTCCTGAAACTGGTCAATCTTCTCATATGACTATCTGCGTACATTCTTTCTCACATTTTATCTCAGAAGAATTTGCATGGCCTAGTCAACCATCGTCTCAACTCATCAATGCTTTGCTTTCTCTAGTGTCTTCACTTGATCGCTTAGGTCTTCCGCGATCAGTCCTAATCACAAAAGGTGTCACCAAACAGATTATCAAGGACTTCCAGTCCGGTGTTGCCAACAAGGTCTCGTTGGAAAATTGTGCTTGGGGGAGAGATGAAGTCCAGCTACTGTGGGATCTAACATTCCTGCATAAATTTTCTTCTGCTCCTTTCGGCGATTCCATGGAAGCAGACGATGACCAATTGACACAAAAGCTCTCACATTTCCAAGAGCGAGTACGTCTCGTCATCATTTCTTAATGAGTTTATCAATCATATTTTCGACCTTAGCTACAGGCTGTCGTATCAGAAAATACCTTTACAGATTTTCAGGCCTATCTCGATCAATCCATCGATAAGTACCTACCCCGTTCCCAGACACTTTTGGCTCCGCTGCTAGGTATTTCCATTCCTCGAAAAGCACGTGTGAACGGCAAGAATCCAACAACCTCACTGGAATCAACAGCATTGCTACCGCTCGGCGTCCCTAAGACAGACCAGGACTTCTGGCCTGCAATAGAAACTGTCAAGCCTTCCACTAGGTTTGGTTTAATACTGGTAGGAAGTACGACAATGCGTTAAGAGTTAGTTACATAGTTCTACATAGTCTGGAGGTCTGGGTTAGGGTGCCGCTTTACAACAACTATTGAGGCACAGCTTGGAACAATCCGAGCAAGAGCCTAATAAGCTACTCGCCTACACCCTCAAAACCATCACTGAGTTGACAACCCCTTTGGGCGGGTCATCATGGCGAACAATATTCAAGTTCGCGAATTCTGAGTGCTTGATCTCGGGATACAGTAGAGAGCACCCCATTTCTACGCTTCGGACCGCAAGGAATGTGCCCTTTCTCATTCCTTTTCTAAGGTGATCTACGATTGCCCGCTTTTCTGCCCCGTCGCATCCGACAGCCGCAGCAACCCAAACGACGTCATACCGAGCAAATGCGGTGCAGTCTTCAGCCCAGACATCTAGGTCCCGGAATGAATAGCTCGCCGCTGGACCTTCGCACCCATTAAGGGATAATTTCTTCACCCATGCCGCCGCCAACACATTGGCCTCTACATCCCTATCATAAAGGACAACTTCGCCCCGGGTCCTCTGGCCCACCAAAACTGACGTCAGGGGAAGCGGCCCTGACCCAATAAAGGCTACTCGATCCATAGACTGACAACCGGCGGCCATCAGACTATCGAGTTCATATGTCGTGAGTGCGGTGTAATTGTCCCAGTACCAAAAGGTACGCATGGCGGTGTCCACGTCTGCATCAGCAGCTAGGATCTTAGCCCAGTAACGCTCCATGCACCCTTCTGCTTCCATAGCACGAGCGATGAGAGCTTGAACGTTGAAGTCCGATCCATCGGCATTGCTAGAAATAATCTGAATGTGTTCGAGGAGGTGCTTGGAGGGAATTCTGATTTGCAAGCAGATCGACACAAGCTCGGAGAACGCTTGGTTGACGCTGGGTGACGGAATGAGCGAGGGAAGCGCAAGGATGTAATAATAAAGATCGACGAGTCGTGTCAACGTCGCGAGAGGTATGTTGCAAGTCATGGTAGGGTACTATGAAAGGCAAGATAACTCTAAATTTATGGCAAACTCTTGCCAGCAACCTTATATCAACTTTGGCTCGCATGGGAATAATTCGTAAGTCGGAACTCTACCATCTTTTACCTAAGCGGAGCATGAAAATTTGCATTGCAGCTTTGATTTGTTCACCAACTCACCTAACCTTAATCAAGTGAACCCCATTGAATATTTCAGCTAATTTTCCCGTTTCTCCCATACCTGAAATTTTTCCGTCACTGCATCAGAATAGGAAAAAACATTAAGAGACGTTCACGACGGACCTCGAAAAAACGCCTTCGATCGCCGACTCTGATGCCCCTACAGCTTGTCAAGTCCAATTTCGTGAGGAGAGTGCAAGAATCCAAAATATGAAATAGACCATCATCTGGTTGTGTGGGTTAGGCCCGAAAGAACAATATGTACGGTTACGAAGCGATACGTACAACCAAACTTGGTCCCAGCGATTTCGAGGGTCGACAATGCAGGGCATGAAGCAATGTATGTAGCTGCATCATCGCCGATGTTAGTGCCATTCAAGACTAGGGTGTGAAGCGGCGACGGTGCATAAGCTATGGGGTCCACTTCTGCTTCTTCGCTGTGGTCTTGTTCACGCAAAGAGAGGAGACCAGCAAGATCTGACGACCTGAGCCGAGGAATACCTGCAAGGTTAAGAATCTTATAAGGGGATAAGGGGATAAGCATGAGTCACGATAGCGGCACTGGCGATTGTTATGTCTAACCCACCTTGCATCGCCTACCTACTTTACGGACGAAGTTTGCCAAAGCTGAATTTACTCCCGTCCGAATTCCTAGCTTTGTGTTACCGACGAGACTAATGCTCTCCAGGACTTTGAAATCCACCAGTATGTCATTGAGAGATTGTAGAACTTCGTCGCTAAGCGTGAGAGATTCAGTAAGAGTACTGACACTTGACAATGGTGATGATCCTAAGGCACCAATATGAAGAGTACGCAGAGAGGTGAATACGCCCGAGACATTGGAAGCACCAATAGTTCGTACAAAAGATGGTGATAAAGGCGTCGATGTCAGTGATAGTTTTTCTAAGACTGATTGGGGCGAGTAATCGGAAGGTATGTTGAGCTTCCGTATAGGTGTAAAAGATACGTCTAGGCGTGAGAGAGCAGGGCAATGTGACATAACTCGAAAGAGGCTAATATCCGATATCAAGGTATGTCTCAGTTTTAATGATCGAAGACACTTCAAAGGGGTGCGCGTGGGATTGGCATTGTGCAGGATCGTGTCATTGACACAGTGCAGGATTGTGGCAAATGTGACATCCGTCTAAAAAACTGTTAAAAACTACTCAGAAATAGATATTGACGACTGACAATATGAGGGACTCCGGCTAACTTTAATACTTGGAGCTCCAAACATTTAGCTGTGAGGAGAGCGATGGAAGCTGGAGGAGCCGAGGTATAGCTGAGATTGACGATCCTCAGGTTCTTACATGCCTTCGCTGCGGCCTCCACCGTTGTCTTCCCTATATTTGTGCTCCCACTGAGTAAAAAATATCAACTGATGAAAATGGTGGTATAAGGTACTTTGAAACGAACCGGAGGATAAGGACTTCTAGCGTCGGGAAAAAAGAAAATAACTTTGAGACCACAGCATCAGATACATTATTTATTGCAGTTAATTGCAGCTCCCGCAAGGTGGAGTCCAATTTAGTCAAAGCTTGCACAGTCAAAGAGGAAACGCCGGGCAGGTCGCCTGTGAGAACCATCGGGTCACCCCGAATGAAAAACTGATTTCTATTCAATAAAAACGACAAGTCAAAGTGACAAATAACACTTGCCGTAGAGATGAACGGATGGGAAAGCAGTGACG
>QLPI01000679.1:7039-26289 GCA_003314275.1 Chroogomphus rutilus
CTCTTCGAGTGTGCGGCCGGCAGTCTCGGGGAACATGAAGATGATATGAATCGCAGCACATACGTTGAATGCGCCGAATATGAAATATGTCACGAATCCCTGTGTGATTGATTTCAAGGTGTGATTTGATTTCAAGGTGTGAAAAAGATCAGGAGTGTGAAAAAGATCAGGGGTGTGAAAAAGATCAGGAGTGTGAAAAAAAGGGAAGGGGTGTATGATGAATGATGAATGGTGAGCGCTGGGAGGGAATGTAATGTGTAATGAACGATGAACGTACGATATTGGCAAGACCTGGCGGGACGGCGAAAGCGAGTGCGGTGTTGAATGCCCAGTTGGATGCGGTGGAGAGGGCGACGGCTTTAGCGCGAACTCTAGCATAATGCACAACGTGTTAACGAAAATCGCGTGAAATAAATATATATCTTCTTAGGATTCGCTCACTTCATCGGGAATATCTCAGCAGGATACGTCCACGAAGTAGGCCCAACCGTGATTGCGAAACTGCACACGAAGAAGTATGAAAACACGATAATGGCTTTGGTGATACCGCTGTGTCCACTAATAAGCCAGACAGCTGTGATTAAGAGGAAGGTTATATGTTTTCGACTCTGAATACGCCAGCTCGGGCATTGAGCAGGAAGAGCTTACGGTTAGAGGGATCGGTTCTGTCCCAGTGTCCGAAACCGCCCTGGAGACCACCAACGAGGAAGAGCCACAGAGCCATCAACGAGAATCCAATAATCATCATAGGCCTGCGTCCCCACTGGTCGATATACAGAATAGCAGGCACCGTGAACAGTACATTAAGCACATATTGCACCGCAGACGCAATAAGCCCGCCCCTCCGGCCTGCAAGACCAGCACCTTGAAACACATACGTGATATAGTACATCATGATGTTCATCCCAGAGAGCTGCGACCACATCTGGAGCGACATGCCCAGGCCAACGCGCCGGAAGATGCCGGGTTTGAGGAGGTCGAGGTAGGATTTTGCACCCTCCGTGCGCTCGAATGCGACTTGGTTTCTGATCTGGGAGAATTCGAGCTGTACGAGGTCGTTGTGGGGGTCTCCGTGAGCGTGGACGTCTGCGAGAATTTCGAGGGCCTCGCTTTCGCGGTGGTGGTCGATCAGCCAGCGGGGAGATTCGGGGAACCATACTGGGGGGGATGGAAGTGTATTGGTTCTTGGTTTAGGGGGTGGAGGGAGTGTGAGGGAAGTACGTACGCATGCCGATGGAGAGTACGATGGCGGGGATGGCTTGGAGACCCCATGGGATGCGGAAGGAGGCTTTTCCATTGATGTATGAACAGCCGACTGGAATTTGTGTTAGTGTTTCTTTGGAGCACTGATATAGACGTGGGTTTTACATTGAATGAAGTACTGGATCATACTGAACGAGATATGAAATTAAGCGTGTGGCTCGCGGGTACAAAATATAAAAGAAAAGCCCCACTTACATTCCCCAAGTGATAGACCATTGCTGCAACGACACCATACGGCCACGGATAGCGGGCGCTGTGATCTCGGACTGGTAGAGCGGAACAGTCGCAGAGGCAAGACCCACAGCTAAACCGGCGATAACACGCCCCGCCACGAGCATACCACGGTTCACAGAGGCACACTGGATGATAGCCCCGACGACCCATATCCACCCGGATAAGATGATCGTTTTCTTACGCCCTATCGAGTCCGCGAGCTTGGAGACGGCGAGTGAACCCACGAAACTTCCAGCTGGCATCGCACCGACGATTCCACCTGGATATTCGCGTCGGGGGTTTGTGTATAATGCGCGGTAATGGAGGGGTGTTTGGAGACGTACCTTGTGGGCCTGCGGTTGGATTGCCGAACTGTTGGAGGTAAGAAGGGTTGGAGAGTACTCCGGACATGGAGGAGATGTCGAGACCGAACAACCCGCCGCCTATACATGCGAACGATCCGACAATATACTGCGCTTGGCTTCAGTGTGTTATTCGGACTACCTGGTCATGGAAGGAAAGACACGCACTGGGTTCGAAGCCATCGCGGCGCTATACTAAAAAGCCCGTCAGACACGAACGGGAGGCATGCGATGAAGATGAACTCAACTCCTTTGCCCATCGTTGCTGCCTTGGTGTATGGGGTGGGTGGTCACAAATCACAAAGAGGGGTTAGGGGGGGGGAAGGGGGGTAATTTTATACACTGGTAAAATACAGGCACCGTATGGCGTGGATGGGAAGCGATCATGCGAGGAAGCTCCATCTCGGCGAATTACCTGCGCGTCTCGCGTCACCAGGTACTAACTAGTCTGAGTTCGAGTTCGTTTCATATAAATATAATCCCATTCAAAAAGCATCAGAAGGAGAAGCGTGGACATGAGGTGGAGCTAAGTGTTGACGCCGAGTCCTCGATGTCCGGAATCTGCGTTTTCGATTGTTAAGTGTTAAATATTAGTTGGTTATGAAAAGGACCTGAATTGGTCAGTTACAGGGTAGATGCAGCCCGAGAGATGAGGCTCCAGAGATTTTTTTTTTGCATACTGTTACAATGCTCCACCTGGTCGCGTGAGCCGCCCGCAGTGTTCCTGGAATCTGGTTTACAACGACGGTCGTCTTATTCTAGCGTCCTCTTTGACAGCAAATACCTGGCAAATCAACCCACCAACTTTGCAGCCCAAAAAAACAAACCAACGAAATCTTCAGTCGTCTACTGTATACCTGCTATTTCAAAAACTGAGATAGCGGCGCGCCGGTAACACATTCTACATCTTCAAGATCTATATATACCATGTCATGTGATCATGGTCAAACGTTTCTCCGCGCCGAGCACATGGAAAAATATGAGTCTAGTCACATAGATAATGAATGGTAAAACGCAAGTTTAACCGCAAGATAAACGTTCTATCCTGTTTCTCCTCATATCTTGATACTGTGTCTTTCATGTCAATACGGCCATTGCAAATGGACAGGGTGTGGAGCATCACTCAAATATTTTTTCAACCCACATCATTTTTTTTTTTCAAAGATATCACGAGTGGGATGATGGGGACAAGTGGGGAGGTACATATGTATGTCCTTGCCACCGACAAGGACATGGCTGAACTCTCTCGTTCCGCTACACCGAATTGCACCTTGCGTAGGGGAATACATGCTAACCTGATAGCTATAACTGACGTAGTCAAGTGATGCACAGCACCACATTGAGACACCACCCTATATATATATATATATCCACAGACCAGGAAAACAAACACCAGGGTCGAGACCAAATTTCCCCAATTTCAAGCTGAAATTGAGAATCTACTTTAGGTAACAACTAGTATGTAAAACCTCGATTGAAATGTGAAATGTTACAGTTACAGTCACAGTTACGGTCCTTCCACCCTTCCCCTATCTGGCTAATTCACGTCTCGTGTCTGGGAGATCGCTGAGGCTACAGGGACAGGGCATATTTGGCCATGTGGTGAATATGTAAAAGCTTATCACCACTACTAAAACTTTTCAAATCCTTTTACACAGTGCACAACACTTTCTATTATCCACCAGTACTAGTCCGTACACCTTAGACGCTCTCACAAACGAATGAGATGACCAAAAGGCTATGCTGCTTACAATGGAGATCCAAGCACTGGCCACATTTGTAGAGTAGAAAAACTGCATCAATGCCAGAGGAACAGCAGTGTAAGCTGATGAGTAACCCAATATAAGGGGCCAAGCACATTAGCTTCATAGATAAGCATTACTTTATAGAAATGGAAGACTCACTTTCACTTTCACTAGAGGACTTAGCCATGTCCTCCTTGACAAGATTAAGAGCCTGAAGTGTAGAGTAGGAATTTATGAGAGAGTTTCTGCCAATTTAGACAGACAATCAAATCAAATACAATAAAATCACATTGACTTTTCTTGTTTTCTGACTGATAGACAAAAGTCAAAAAGTGATCACTGTTTTGAACTACAAAATAATTATGGACTATATCCTACATGAAGCACAAGTTGAATACAAGTTTAAGACAAAACATAGGAGAAATACATTATACATGACATCAGAGAAGGGAAATTGTTAGGAACCATATGCCAGCATACCTGACTATTCATTTCAGCCTGCTCAGCTGTCAGGCTTCGGTAATGCCGAGGGGTTGGACAGGGAACGGCCAAGTCCTACAGGCCAGAAGTAGTGGCTTTGGCTTCAATGTACTCATGCATTGCACCCTACTCTCCATGCATGCCACTGATTTGCAACAGACAAGATACTTGGGAGGATGCCGATGATGCCGGCCCAAGTAGAGGACTTAACAGAGGAGGAGAAGGTAGAAGGGCCTAAGCCTAGTCGATATCCAGAATGAGGAAATATGTACATGCATGCCCTACTTATATAGGTTTAAGAAGCAACAGGTGGAATAAGGGATGTGGGACAATAAGGTATGCAGAGCATGTGGTTATTGTCCACAATGAGTAAAATTAGAATGAAGGAATGCAAACAGGGATAGAACAATAAAAGATAGAATAATACGAATGTGGCCAAGAATAGGGAGTGACCGTCTATACAACAATGGCTGAGGATAATACAAGGACAGGAAGTCCCGAGGTGAGGCAGATTGAAGAATGAGGAGTAGGCATGGTGGGATTAATGGATGATGAGTGGCATAGAGTATACGAGGGGTAATGGCAAGGAATGTGGGTGGTGGACGTGCTGAGCCGAGACCGGCATACCAAGTGATATGCATGTGGCGTGGACACTTGGACATGGACATAGGATGGCTGCTCGGTCGGCACTGCTGAATTACTGGGTCTTGGTATGTGTACTTGACAGTATCCCCCCCTTAGCGGCTGAACCCATGAATGTAAGGGCAACCTAAGCAGGCGTTCTACCCTTGGGCAGCACACTGGTGAAGGGGTATCCAAAGAGAAAACTCTAGGGAACCCTTCACCTACTGACTACTGTATATAAGCACCATTGCTATGGGGCTCTGTGTGCCATACCAGGCATCACCCTCCGTGCCAACTGGGAAGTTCCACCAGGGCCTCAACACCGGGAGCGAATGACGAAAGGAAGGCCAATGGTTACAGTTGACACTTCTGAAGGGTACCCACCAATAGTGATGATTGTTTGGTGTACAGTACATTCGGTACTGCCACGAGTGAGCCAAATGGATCTCGGTCGGTGGGTGTGGAATATGGGTGAGGCGGTACCAGTGTAGAGTTGCTCTAGGTAATTAATACCTAAAAGCCTGCACGCACCGGTCCTTTTCTCTGGCAGGATCTAGCACAGTCGTTCGGCACAGCTGGATTATACTCTGTGACAAGGCTATGTATGAACAAAAATAGAATGTGAACGAAATATGGTGTGATGTGACAGGGATGTGACCTGAGACACAAACATGTCATGCTGACTAATACTTGGACTTTGACTTTGGGCTTGAATACAATAGTCTAGACGTTTCTAGACTAGTCTTGACTTGGACTTGGAGACTTGACTTGACTTGGGGCTTTAACTTGTGAACTTGTTATTACAGAGGTGAGCCAGAGGCCTTTATATACAAAAACCAAGCAACGATGCAAAATGATGCGAGAGGTTGGCTATGTCAGTTGAATGATAAAGCATGAGAACAAAGTATACAAAAGAGGAAACTATGGAGAAACTCTGGAGAAATGATACAGCATCGAGGCTGCACGAATAGGGGCTAGGGGCTATGATAGGGGGAGACTAACCAAAAAGGTAAGGATGATGAGTAACAACGAGAAAAGACTAACAGAATGGGAAACAGGTCTGAGTCATGCCAAGAAAAGGGGAAACATATAAAAGAAACAATAAGGAAGTCTGTTAGGGGATGACCTTCTCCGAAGCCTGATCCAAGTCCGAAGTAGCATTTCAAACTCCGATCAACTCCGAGGCTAAAACACCCAGAGACCACTGAGTGGAGACAGGAATGATCTTGAATCATGATGACTAGAAACTCAGAGTGAACGTCCGAGCCTCGGACCTAGTACCAGGAAGTTGGCTCTACAAACTCCGATGTATTGATTTGTAAGCTAGTGCACAGACCACCCACATAAAGGATATAAAAGGGGCTCACCAGCAGCAGGATCCTTAGACTTTCCTCTTTGGATTCCCCCTGCTTAGGTGAGGACTTCACATGTATTTAGGTAGTAGTAAATAATTAAAACCTTTGGATTCCCCCTGCTTAGCTCGCCTCTGAGATATACCTCGGGGCTGTAAGAGGGTTGCCCTTACAGCAGGAAAGTCTCTCCAATAAGGACTGGGAGCCATGCTGCAACAACAGTCATAGGTGGTTTCAGACTCAACCGAAGCGACTCAGAGAGTACCAACTCCTACACGTACCTGACACTGGACTCCCCCTCCTCTATAGTTATAGCCACAGGTATCCCCACTAGTCTCACCTTTAGCATGAACGCCGAGGAAGGATTGCAAAGGTTAGAGCAAGAGCTGGTGGAAAACCGAACAGCAAATGCCACAATAAATGAAGTCCTTAGGGCAATCATGGCCCCAGTACACCAGGGGTTAAACCCTGAAAATTTAGAAGATGACCCAACTCTGAGTGCACGTTTTTCAGATACTCAGAGTACCGTGGTCTTACAAGGAAACTCCAGAGTCAGGCCTGCATCCCCATCTGACTTCGATGGAGATAGAGAGAAAGGGAGAGCATTCCTCAACTCCTGTATTATTTACTTCGTAATCTGTGGAGATTAGTTTCCTAACAGCCAGTCTCGGATACACTGGGCTCTCTCCTACTTCAAGTCTGACAGAGCGGCCTGCTTTGCAAATAAAATACTCCGAAGTGAGAGGACTGGACATCCACACTACTCGGACTGGAGAGCCTTCGAGTCAGACTTTGTACGAAATTTCTGCCCAAAGAATGAACAACTCTCTGCCCTCACACAACTAGAAGGGATGGGCTGGTACCAAGGCAAAGACTCCGTAGAAGAATACATTGACCAGTTCGCAGACCTGGTGGATCTTGCAGAATACCACGATGACAAGATGATTGTAATCAAGTTCCACCAAGGCCTTGAACCAGGAATACAGACAAAGGTTGAACTCCTGGGGAGTGGAACTCCGAGCTTTGATGACCCTGAAGGATGGTATGAGGCGGCACGAAGGGTTGCATGGGACCAAGAGGCCAACGAAGCATTCACAGAGGCTCATCGTAGCCAACTTTGGACCTCTGTCCGATCAAATGGCGTGCCTCCCAGATTAGTTCCCAGAGTTCTGAGGATGCCAGCATTATCCCCTCGTTTCCCAGAAACACCCCGACAAACTCCCATGCCACCATTTAATGCACCAAAAGAAACTCCGACCCTGATGGAAGTAGACTGGACCAGAGAAAAAGGTTCCACCCTAGGAGTTTGTCACCGATGCCGAAAACCTGGACACTACGCATGAGACTGCCCATTGTCCTTTGTCTAGAAACAGTTGAATTATAGTTTACTTGATTCTGAGAGTGAAACAGAAAATGGGGAAATGGGATAGAAATTTTGTGTAATTATTATTCTAATACATGTT
Organism: Chroogomphus rutilus; assembly: GCA_003314275.1. NCBI lineage: Eukaryota > Fungi > Basidiomycota > Agaricomycetes > Boletales > Gomphidiaceae > Chroogomphus > Chroogomphus rutilus. The sequence continues at coordinate 14,542 of QLPI01000679.1, forward strand.
TTTATTATATAGTAAAACTATCTACGCACGTCCCTTCCCAGAGACGCGTGAGAATTGACGCGTTGATCACAACACGCATGTGTTCCGGATATGGCATGTGACAGCGCGTGACACAAATACGGTGTGTACGGTGAATGCGATGGCGGCTTGGTTACAACACTTTGATATCTGAACCATGAGTACAGAAGAAAAGTTGGAGCTACTTCCGGAACTTCTAAACCTTGCAGGGACGTCAGAAGTGACATTGACAGAAGTACCGAAAAACTCCAAGGAAGTGGAAGGGTGGAGAGAGGAAGAAAAAGAGGAAGAAGAGGGTTTTGGGGCCAGCAGTGGGTGAATAGTGTGCCCCCGCTGCCTGTACATAATAGGTTCTTGTATCTGGAAGAAGAATGTGAGGTGATCATTGAACCTTCCCTTCCAGAGGAGCAGCCATCCAAAGACGCACAAATACCAGAGGCTCCACCAAAACAATCTCAGATACGGCTCCAAAAATGGGAAAAACGACTTCCGAAGAGATATGTGGTTGCCACCACCCCAAGTCCGAAGTTGTTAGTGATCAAGGTAGAGATCCAAACAACGGACACAGCAGAAGTCAGGTCGGGACCCGCTCTTGTGGATTGCGGGGCCACTGGACAATTCATAGACCGAGGATATGTAGAGTGACACTGCCTCACCACTCAAAAATTACAGAGACCTATTCCAGTTTACAATGTGGATGGATCGCCGAATGAGGCCGGAGCCATCAGGGAAGTCATCAACGTGATCCTCCAAGTAGATGGATATATGGAACGAACCACATTTGCGGTCACCAGTTTAGGAAAACAAGACCTTATCCTGGGTTTTACCTGGCTGGAAGAACATAACCCCAAGATTGACTGGCAAACTCAGACTGTTAAGATGAGCTGGTGTCCGGCAAAATGTCTCACCTGCCAAGCCAAAATACGAGACAAACAAAGAAAGGAATGAGTGTTGAAAAAGCAGATCTGAGAGTATCGAATCGGCCCATTTCTGAAGCTCCTAGAAGAAGATGGTCCAGAAGAAGGAAATATGGAAGCAGGAGGGGGGAGTGAGGAGGAAAAAGATCCACTGGATGAGCTAGAACCCGGGGACAGAGTGATGTGTGTAATGCTCCCACCGGAGGAGGAACATGTCCGAGTTGCACAGACTACCTCCCAGAGGTTGGCGGAGGCTCATTACAAAAATGTCCAAATAGAGGCGGAAATCCCTGAATATCTCCGAGATTTTGAGAGCATCTTTGCCAAAGAATCCTTCAATGAGCTCCCAGACAGGAAGATTTGGGACCATGCCATTGAACTTGAACTAGGGTCCAGTCCAGCCAACTGCAAGATGTATCCCATGTCCCCATTAGAACAGACCGAGCTAGATGCCTTCATTCAAGAAAACCTTTGGACTGGACGAATCTGACCTTCCAAATCCCCGATGGCATCTCCGGTCTTCTTCATCAAAAAGAAAGAAGGATCCCTCCGGCTCATCCAGGACTACCGAAAGTTGAATGCAATGACAGTAAAAAACCAATACCCACTCCCTCTTATTCCAGAATTAGTGAATCAGCTTAGAGGGGCCAAATATTTCACAAAATTGGATGTCTGATGGGGGTATAACAATGTCCGAATAAAGGAAGGAGACAAGTGGAAGGCTGCCTTTCAGATGAACCAAGGACTGTTTGAGCCACTGGTGATGTTCTTTGGTCTCACAAACAGCCCAGCCACTTTTCAAACAATGATGAATGACATTTTTCAAGACCTTATCCTCGCAGGACTTGTTTGTGTATACATTGACGATATCCTCATCTATTCTCGGACCTTGACCGAACACCGAAGGATCACATGCCAGGTGTTGGAACAACTCCGAGAACAGAAGCTTTATCTCCGAAAGGAGAAGTGCGAGTTTGAAAAAACTCGGATCGAGTATCTAGGACTCATCATATCAGAAGGAAAAGTAGAGATGGATCCTGTCAAAGTCCGAGGGGTGACGGAGTGGCCAACTCCGAAGAATCGAAAAGAAGTCCAGTCGTTCCTCGGATTTGCAAATTTCTACCGACGCTTCATCAAGGACATCTCCCTTCATGCTCGACCACTCTTCGATCTCACCAAGAAAGGGAAACCATGGAAGTGGGGAGAGGGGGAGGAGGCAGCACTCCAAAAAATTAAAGAGCTCATCACCTCGGCACCGATACTGACATTCCCGGATGACTCCCAAATGTATAGAGTGGAGGAGGATGCATCGGACTTTGCCACAGGGGCTACCATCTTGCAACAATCTCCAGAGGATGGGTTGTGGCACCCGATCGCCTTCTTTTCCAAAAGCCTAAGCCCAGTAGAAAGAAATTACGAAATCCATGACAAAGAAATGTTGGCCATCATCCGAGCTCTGGAAGAATGGCGGCATTTTCTAGAAGGGACACAACTCCAGTTTGAGGTCTGGACAGACCACAAAAACCTGGAATACTTCCAAACTTCAAAAAAACTGAACCGGAGACGGGCCCGGTGGTCCCTCTTCCTATCTCGATTTGATTTCACACTCCATCACTGACCAGGACGAAGCATGGGCAAGGCAGATGCACTCTACAGAAGGTTGGACCACGGATCCATGTCCGAGGACAATGAGAATATGGTCCTCCTCTGACTGGAGCTGTTTACGATCCAATCTCTGGAAGGGATTACAGCAGTGGGAGAAGAAAGAGACATCCTCCTGGACATACGAACAAAGCTTCGGACCTCGGGCCCAGAAGATCCAGTAGCCAAGGCTATCATAGAACTCCGACGAGGACACGCCAAATCAGTACAATCCGCTGAGTAGATGGAGCAGGACAGCCTCCTCCAATTCCAAGGGAAGATCTACGTTCCAAATGATCCAGGCCTTTGGAGAGGCATCGTTTCTCAGCACCATGACACGTGAATAGCTGGGCATGCGGGGAGATGGAAAACACTGGAACTAATCTCCAGGAACTACTGGTGGCCCCAGATGTCGCGATATGTGGGACAGTATGTGAAAACCCACAAGGAGATGGACAGACAGAACATGTCAACCAAGAGTTAGAGCAATACCTCCGAGTCTTTGTCAACGAACAACAGGATGACTGGGACGAGCTCTTACCAATGGCCGAATTCCAGTACAATAATCACGTACACTCTGCCACGGAACAAACTCCCTTCATGTTAGACACAGGATGACACCCGCAGATGGGTTTTGAACCACAACAGCCAAAGTCACAAATGGAGACAGTAAATGAGTTCAAAGACCGAATAGAGCAGTTGCTAGAGGAAGCAAAGTTGGCACTGGCAAAAGCAAAGGATGATATGGCACGATATTACAACCAACGCCAAACTCCAGCACCAGAGTACCAAGCAGGAGACCGAGTGTACCTGGATGCCTTGGACATCCGAACAAAGCAACCCTCACAGAAACTGAGCCACCGATACTTGGGACCTTACACCATTCAACGAAAAGTTGGTAGACATGCCTACAGACTCCGACTTCCACAATCCCTATCTTGTCTCCACCCTGTCTTCAATGTGGTCAAACTTCTTCCAGCCCCTGAAGATCCGATTCCAGGGCGGAGGTCCAAACCACCTCCACCACCAGAATTAATAGAAGGAGAGGAACATTACGAGGTAGAAAAAGTGTTGGATAGTCGCTTGATGCAAGGAGGACTCTACTTTTTAGTCAAATGGCAGGGGTATGGATAAGAGGAAAATACATGGGTGAAGGAAGTGGACATGAATGCACCCACTAAAATTCAAGAGTTCTACCTACAACACCCGGGAGCACCTTGGAGAATCTGAACAATGGCCTTCGAATCCCTATTATTCCGTGCCACGAGGATGCAGCACTCTAGAAGGAGGGGTGATGTCAGGGGACGACCTTCTCCAAAGCCTGATCCAAGTCCGAAGTACCATTTCAAACTCCGATCAACTCCAAGGCTAAAACACCCAGAGACCACCGAGTGGAGACAGGAACGATCTTGAAGCATGATGACTAGAAACTCAGAGTGAACATCCGAGCCTCAGACCTAGTACCAGGAAGTTGGCTCTACAAACTCCGATGTATTGATTTGTAAGCTAGTGCACAGACCACCCACATAAAGGATATAAAAGGGGCTCACCAGCAGCAGGATCCTTAGACTTTCCTCTTTGGATTCCCCCTGCTTAGGTGAGGACTTCACATGTATTTAGGTAGTAGTAAATAATTAAAACCTTTGGATTCCCCCTGCTTAGCTCGCCTCTGAGATATACCTCGGGGCTGTAAGAGGGTTGCCCTTACAAAGTCCACCAATAAACGTCTAACAACCTTGTCCACTACTCCTGAGGGGCCTTAGGATGAGTCAGGGGACTGAGTCATCTTGGAGTATTTCCAGGTCACAGGCAACATATCTTCCGCAATTTCTCCAGTATCCAATCCAAGGATAGGGGTCTTGGAGTAGGAGGACTAATGGGTATACGGTCGTGCACTCTCATTTTGTGTTTAAGAGTCAGTTGAATGGAGTGGGCAAGGTAATCAGGATGGGATGGTGCCCTGAACTCTGCCTCGTATTCCACTCTACTCCTATCATGATATGCTGGTCTAGATGTTATACCAAGAAATATGGATGGTTCTTGGCTTTCTGGGAAATAGACTGTATCTCCTATCACATATGACTGAGTGTAGATTGGATGGGATCATCTTCTGAGTGAGAAATGTGCTGGGGGAGGTACATGAAGATAATGATATGTTAATAGTTCTGCCTGGATATGTGTGTCCTGGGTATTGTAGCATTGCATAGGAATGAGCTCTGAAGAGGACATGATGACAAATTGGGAGTCTGAAGATTGGAGTGCTGAATACAATGGTTGGCTATGTGATGTGAAGACAGTGAAGGTGATATGGGATGAGCACTGTTGGAGGCTAATTTGGAACATGGTTAAAATCAATCGCTTTACTGTCAGTGGGTTGAGGTGGGTAAGCTGACATAAGTGAGGTAAGTACTGAACTTTAATTATATGAGCAAGGTCAATGCTGAAATGTGATTATATAAGTGTACCTGTGAAAACCCGTTACCCATTGTTAAGGGTTAGGGTATTCTTGGATATAGGTATGGGTAGACGTAATATACCCAGGGGTTACCCATGCCAATCACTAGCCAGAGGCTATTATATACAAAAACCAAGCAATGATGTGAAATGATGCCAGAGTTAGCTATGCTAGTTGAATGACAAAGTATGAGAACAAAGTATACAAAAGAGGAAACTATGGAAAAACTCTGGAGAAATGGTACAGTATCAAGGCTGAAAAAATAGGGGTTAGAGGCTATGATAGGGAAATACTAAACAAATAGGGAAGGATGATGAGTAATGAAGAGAAAAGACTAGCAGAATAGGAAAGAGGTCTGAGTTATGCCAAGATAATGAAAAGAATATAAAAGGAACAATAAGAAAGTCCACCAATAAACATCTAACAACCTTGTCTACTAATCCTGAGGGGCCTTAGGATGAGTCATGGGACTGAGTCATCTTGAAGTATTTCCAGGTTACAGGCAACATATCTGCCATAATTTCTCCAGTTTCTAATCCAATGATAGAAGTCTAGGAGGAGGAGGACATATGGGAATACAGTCATGCACTCTCATCTTGTGATTAAGAGTGAGTCAAATAGAGTAGGCTAGGTAATCAGCGTAGGATGGTGCCTTGAACTCTTCCCTGTATTCCATTTAACTCCTATCATGGTATGCTGGTCTAGATGTCATTAGAAGGAAAATATATGGTCCTGGACTTTCTGCAAAATAGACTGGATCTCCTATTGCATATGACTGAGTGTAGATTGGATGGGATCTTCTCCTGAGTGAGAAATATACTGTTGGAGGTACTTCAAGATAATGTTGAGATAGTGGTTCTGCCTGGATATGTGAATCATAAGTGTTGTAGTGTTACATGGAAATGAGCTCTGAAGAAGACATAATGATGTATTAGGAGTCTGATGATTGTAGTGCTGTTGGCTGTATGATGTGGTAACAGTGAAGGTAATATGGGATGAGTGCCATCAGAGTCAAATCCATAACATTGTTGAGATTGACAGCTTTACTGTTATTGCTTGCAAGAATATTGAGTGTGATACTCCCAATGATTTTAACAGAAATTTGAACATAAATCTCAAAGGGAGCAATGATGCCAGTTGCAACTACCTAGTAATAAGTGCTGAACCTATAAACATTGAATAAGACGATTACACTTGTTTAAGTAGTGATTTACAATTGCCTACAACTACAAAAGAGGCTCTAAATGATCCTACATGGAGACAAGCTATGGATGATAAAATAAAGTCCCAAATTAACAAAATCACCTGGAGCTTACTGTACCTCTACTAGGTGTGAATATTGTCGGCAGTAAGTGGACTTACATTTTAAAAAGGGATCAAAAGAGAGCTATGTATAGTACATGCAAAGTCTCAACTTGTTTCTCAAGGCTTTATACAGACATTCAGAGTCGATTACAATGAAACATATGCACCAGTTGTTTGCATGATGCACTATGGACTATAGTATGGGACAAGCAAACTCAACCAATTTGGTTTTGAGTGATTGTGAATTTTTTGTGACAAATTGATGTTAGATTCAGATTCAGAATGTCAAAATACGTCTAAAAACATGTTCTGAAGTTTTTCCAATGAGTTTTAAGGGTGGCCAAATTTTTGGGCCTTTTCAGCGCAACTTTTCACCCCAAATCTTGATGTCATGAGGTAAATTTTAGTCAAGTATAACTTCAATTGACATCATGGCTTGTTCAGTAACTAGTTTGCTTTCTAACAGCCCAAGCAGCTCTGCAGTGGAAGATATCTTACTGCAAACACCACCTAATTCTAATGTATCTCTTGTCAAATATTGTCTCCTTGGGGGTGATTTACTACTTTTTTCCACACTCAAGTGTCTTGAGATGAACACTTCCACAGGTATTCTTGACTTTTATTTCTTTTCTGGCTCGAGCCCACAAAAAATCATTGAGCAATGCTCTGAGATCATTGGTACACAGATTTGGGTTCCAGCATGGGCATTTGGATTCTACCTTTGCAGGTACTGGTGCTTCCTCATCATCATTTCCTAAGCTTCAATATCACCTTTTGACTCATCTTAGGTGTCCAAAGAGACAATATTCAATAAGAAATTACATTGGAATTAGACAGCATTTGTAGGGTGCATATATGCATCTCACCCCTGAGAGACCAATCTCAATATATTTCCTTTTTGTATCGATTTCAGTTCCATCTTGTGCGCAATTCAATTCTGAAAATTTCAAATATTATTTTGTATTTTTATCTCCAAATCAGTGGCATGCATAGAAAGTAGGGTGCAATGCACGAGTACATTGAATCCAAACCACTCCGATTGGTCTGCAGCACTTGACCAATTCCCACCCACATCATGAAGTTAGCACTATTGCAATAGTGTTCGGCCTATGCATCATTGGCATTCTTAGTGCCTGACAACTGCCCCTTATGTGCTGACACTGTGGCAAGGCGGAGGTAGAGATGGACCTGGTAAAGGTAGCAGGTGCCACAGAATGGCCAACCCCATCCAATCAAAATGAGATTCAGGTGTTCCTTAGTTTTGCCAACTTCTACCAGAGATTTATCAAAGGGTTCTTATACCATGCTAGGCCATTGTTCAAGCTCATAAAGAAGAATGTAAAGTGGTCCTGGGGTAGTGTAGCCTTCAAAAGACTTAAGAGTAGGTTTATGACCATACCTGTTCTCTGCTTTGCTAACGACAGCTGGCCCTACTGAATAGAAGCCCACAGTTCTGACATAGCTACTAGAGTGGTCCTTTCACAGCAATATCTAGAGGACAGCAAGTGGAACCCTATGACATTTTACTCAAAGATTCTTTCACCAGTGGAGAGGAATTACAAGATCCATGATAAAGAGATGCTCACCATCATTTGGGCCTTGGAAGAGTGGAGTCATTTCCTTGAAGGCACAAAGCACCATATCAAAATCTGGACTAATCACAAGAGCTATGAGTACTTCTGTACTTCAAAGAGGCTTGTTATGGTCTGTGCCCCAGACCAATCTAATTAACAGCTAATGCCGTTCCTGGGGGATTTTCCAGCTGAGATCATTCAAGAATGGACCTCCAACCAACCTTCCCATGATTCTTCTCCTAAACCTGCAGTTCCTAAATCCCAAAGCTCCATGGTTCCACAGCTATGATTCCAGCCCTACAGAAGGACACCTCAAAGGATTACCTGTAGGGTGCATACTTGTATCTCACTCCTGAGAGGCCAAACTCAATATATTTTATTTCTGAATCGATTTTGGTGCCATTGTGTGCACAATTTGTTTTTATATTTTTCTATTTATTTTTTTTGTATTTTTATCCTCAAAATTGAGGAAGCTATTGTACTATTACTTGTACACTACTTACGGGCACTTGCCTATACACAACGCGACATGTGTGGCCAGCTCCCTGGATAGGGACCGGTAGCCTGGCTCAAACCTTTGATAGGGTCAGGAGCCGGTTGTAGGATATACATGGGTGAAACATCACTTGTGTATGCCTCCCTCCTCAGTGGTTGACTACACTGAGGAGGTGAGTTGTATAGTATAATTCGCAGGGCCTCCAGACTGATTTTCTTCTTTTTCCTTCTGTAAGATAATTAATTAGGTATATTTTCCGAATATACACTTAGTGGTTGACTACACTGAGGAGATAATTAATTAGACTGCCTAATAAATTCTCAAACCTACTGCACATTTGCTCATAATCTCATCAAGGTTATGGGCCCCGCAGACCAAAAAGAGAAAGTCCCATTGACCATGGGGAGGCTAGCTACAGATGGATCTAATTGGTCTCTGTGGAGAGCTCAACTCATGAGTTATTTCGAGTCCAAAAATCTATTAAAACACATAGAAGGCAAAGCTGACCGACCACCCAATGCTCCTACCTTCCCTAAGGCACATGTCCTCACTGATGATGAGGAGGCCAAGTTGGAGAAAACAGAGGAGAGACTTGAAAAGTGGTTGGCCAGAGAAGGGCTTGTCAAGACTCAAATATTGGCATCCGTGTTGGAGTCACTAGCTTTGATGCTAGAAAAGAAAAAGAATGCAAAAGAGATCTGGGACACTCTGGTAACTGAAATGTGTCAAGCGCCGGATACTGATGGACTTCGGTACTGCCGAGGGGTGTTATTGAAAGGTCGGGTGGACTATGGCCAAGTCCTGCAGGCCAAGAGTAGTGGCATTGGCTTCAACGTACTCATGCGTTGCGCCCTACTTGCCGTGCATGCCACTGTATTTGCAACAGACAGATACTCAGGGGGATGCTGAAGATGCCGGCCTGAGTCGAGGACTTAACAGAAGAGAAGAAGGTAGAAGGGCCTAAGCCTAGTCGATACCCAGAATGAGGAAGTATGTACATCCATGTCCTACTTATATAGGTTAAGAAGCGACATGTGGAATCAGGAATGTGGGACAACAAGGTATGCAGAGCATGCGGCTATTGTCCACAATGAGTAAAATTAGAATAAGAAATGTAAGGTGGAAATAAAACAATAAAGGACAGAATAATAGGACGTTCCCTAATACAATAGAAAATGCCTGAGTGTAAAACAAGGCCATAACCGAAGATATCACAAGGGCAGGAAGTCCCGAGATGAGGTGGACCGAGGAGTGAGGAGTAGGTGTAGGAATGAGGGGTGTGACCGATATGTGCATCTGGCCGAGGACAACTCATTGAATGGTTCGTACTTGGTTACTAATGGAGTATTTCAGTCGGTACTGCCGAGTTATCGGATCCTTGGTACGTGTACTTGACAGTATCCCCCCCTTAGCGGCTGAACCCATGAAGCCGGTAGTTGGAGATTGAATATACGGTTCAGAACGCCTAAACATGACGTCACGCAAAGGTTCGAATCTGGTGCTCTTTGCTTCTTTCCATCCTCTCCGGAACACGTAACATCAACGCATCAGAATCACCCAAAATGGAATACACGCCCGATGTACGCGAGTTGGAGGAGACGGGTCAGGCCGATGGTGCTTCGGTACTGAATACGGTGAGGGAGGTGACGGAAGGAGGAATAGTGGGTTCTGGAGAACAGGGAGTAGGTGCTGAAATTCAGGCGATCATTGAACAGCGTATGGACCGAGAGGTCGAAAACGGTCAGGCCAAAATGGTCAGGCAGACGGATACACGGGTGTTTGAAGAACGCGTGGATAGTAACGTCCTTGGGGATCTTGGAGCACCCATGGTCCAGGATGTAGAGGCCACGGAAGTATCTGGGATCCCGGAGGCTACTCCAACCTGAGGGGATGGGGGCATAGACACGACGGGTGGGGGAGCAATTAAGCGGCCTAGAGTGGCCGAGGTATGTGTCGAAGATTTTCTCCATATTATTGTTTTTTATTGATTTTTTTTTTTTTTTGTCAGCGAGCGGCCAATGAGGAGCTGTCCCCGATTCTACGCCCTTCATGCGAGGAGTGCAAGAGGCGGGATCGCGAGTGCCGCGTTTTGGGGCCGGGTTCTGCATGCCAGGAATGTAAACGACGCAACTTCGGGTGTAGCTTGGCTGTACCGCCGGTTTCTCGGGCTGAGAGTCTTCCGGACGATGATGAGGGGGATAGTAGTCGGAAAGACGGGAGTGGGACTGAAAGAGTGGAGGAACCGGTAGCGAAGCGGCCAAGGCGGGATGATGCTGCACAGTCTAACGATCGTGAAGTGGCCCTAAGGCCCAGCAGGCGATTGGTGACTGTGGAAGTCCCTCCGCTCGAGGGATTGGGATCTCGGCCTCTTGTCGACGTCTGGGAGGATTTGTTACAGGAGCAGAGACGGATGGGTCAAGCCCTTATCCACATGGTGGAAGGGATTCGGATGGTTGGTCGCGCGATTGTGTCCATGAGTGAGGATCGGCGCGGGGTGTCAGGAGGTTCGGGAGGTTCGGGTGGAGGCGAGGTTAGGTCGGTGGGTGATGATGAAGGGGGCAGGGAGAGGGAGGATGAAGGAAAAGATGGTCAGGATGTTTAGAAATGCATATGAGGATTTTTTGTGTTGGATTGTTATAAAAGTTTTTTTTTTTTTTTTTTTTTTTTTTTTTTGAATGGAAGGAATGGAAAAAATAAAGGAAGAGAAATAAAGGAAGGGACAAGTCGAAGATGCCGAGGTATTCGGCAGGTCCGGTTGAGGGGTTGGAGGGGAGGGATGGTGACGGATGGACTGAGGGGGTGTTGGAGGTAGAATTGGGATATTAGTGGGGGGAGTTATGGTGACGGATGGTGGGGACTGGGCGGACGGAAGACGGATTAGGGGGGAGAGAGGGCGGAGTGGATGGGTGAGGTGACGGAATGGAAGGAGGATTTGGGATTGAGGGAGTTAGAGAAGATGAAGGACGGGATGGAGGGTGATGAATGGAGGGTTTTTTGAAGGAGGGATGTCTTCGGGAGGGGAGTTTGAGCAGTTTGAAAGATTTCTAGCTGGTCGCCACCCCCCCCTTTTAGGTAGATGTCCCACCATCTACTAAAGGTGTCAGCCTCTAGCCGAGAAGAACGGAGAAGGGGTCATAACTGCATATGACACGCATATACGAAATGAAGAACGGGAACGGATGGGGACGGATGGGTGGGACCCTGGCCGAACGTGCCAAGTGACAACGTTGACCGAGAGGTCCCTGCCGAAGAACTTGCCAGCCGTTCTGGTGTACAAGCGTGCACAAGGCAGTTGCATTGACTAGGGCTATTGGCAAAGCTTCCAGCGACGGAACAGGATCC
>QLPI01000687.1:971-29988 GCA_003314275.1 Chroogomphus rutilus
AAAAAAAAGAAAAGGAGTCGCCGCGCACGCCGGTGCGACGAAGAAACAACCTGTGATCGTTGCGCACGCCGGCGCAACGAGAACAGGATCCATGGCTAGCAGAGAGCTCCAGATGGTCTTGATCCAGGGAAGACTAACTAACAAATCTGCGACCCCTGCCTTACCTTCTTCTCGCAAAAAGGATGCCCCACCAATCGTGCACGCCGGCACGATGGCTAGGACGAGTGCAGGGGTCGATTACCTTCTTCTCACCACCTCTTTCGGACGAGACCGTGGGTGGGAGGGGCAACAAAAGAATAAACAGGTGCTTATACCAAACAAATACAAACTCCTCCAACCCGGTACATTGGATCACCCAGTAAATAGGCAATGGTCAATGAGGACATTGACCTTAAAAGGGGGGGTAATGTCATGGTTTCTCTACTCCTCTATCTATTGCTTGTTATTGGACTCCACTACTCCGCTAGACCATATGTACAGTTCTTAGGTAATTAGTTAAAGCTCAGTCTTGAGCTGGTCAATACACCGACAAGTATCATTGCTCAAATCCCTCCTCCGCTCCCAAGTATTGAAGCTCTTGTTGTTGCTGACAGTGAGCTTATCTTAGAAATAATGATGGGTGTACCTTCATTCTGGCACACAGTCACCAATGCCAGAGATGCACCACCACCATAGATTTTCAGTCATCAATTAAGTAATATGAAGATTCACTGGCTCATGCACCTTTTGTCCCTTCTAACAACATTGACCGAAGATTACAGAACCTGAAGATGACAAGAGGTTATCACCCCAATTTGGAAACTGCACATCAAAGTGTGATACCAAATATGGGAGAGATAGGTGCCCAAATGGTTTGGTCAATGTCTGTTAAGTCTTGGTAATGCTGATATTGTGGACGGGAGTTGGTCAAGTCCTGCAGACTGTTTGAGGTGGCTTGGCTTCAATGTCATGCCTAGATACAAAGACACTAACTATGTTGTAGTCCTTCTGTATCTAGGTATAGTAATAGTACATATCAGTGAACTGCCCGTTCACTGAGTCCTTCTGTATCTAGCTACTGCACATAACTACTACACATGCTTGGAGCCACCTTCTTTTTTTCCCATATACACGACGAATGGAGGTATGTCAACTGGATTATTCTGACGATAACTTATGAGCTTGCATGATGGTTCAGTTTTATCAGCCATGCTCTCTTGAAGATTTGGCACAGTGTCAGGCTCCGGGAATGCTGAGGAGTGGCCAAGTCCTGCAGGCTGGGAATAGTGGCATGGCTTCAACGTGCTCGTGCGTTGTGCCCTACTTCCCATGCGTGCCACCGATTTGGGATAGAGGGATACCCAGGAGAGTGCCGAGAGTGTCGGCCTAGGTAAAGGACTTGGGACAGGAGAGGGGAGGACAAGAAGGCGTAAACCTAGTTGATTTCCAGAATGAAGAACCATCTACATACATTGGCTACTTATATAGGCTAATAAGTGAGATGTGGAACAGAGTGGCACAAGGAATGGAGAACAATAAGGTATGAAGAATCATGTGGAGGTATTGTCCACAATGATCAAGAATAGAACAAGGAATGTGGACAACAATAGAACAATAAAGTATGGCCAAGGACAAAAGAGTGAGTGAGAATAGAACAATGGGAGTGGCCAAACATAAAACAATAGTGCCACTGCTGAGTGACAACAAAGAGTGAGTATCCTGAGGGTAAACAGACAAGGGGAAGGACAGGGAATGAATGAATGACAATGAATAGAGAGGGTGAGATGAGGAAAGTGAACCAAACGATAAACTGAATGTACCGAGCCGAGGCCACACATGATATGGGTAAGGGTCGGCCAGTCGGTACTGCTGAGTAAATCAGAGCTTGGTATTGGGGGCTTGACACACAGATCCAGATGCTGGCACCTGACACATGGAACTTGAGTTCAATGACCTCATTGTGATACCAATCTGTGAAAGAGCTTACCAAAAAATCTATTTTTGTTGTCATCAATGCTTTGTGTTGGGAGTTTCAGGTGATTTATTCCAAGATGAAATAGAAGTGTGAACAGACAGAGAGATTCCCCCATCTGCGATAATATAATCAAATGTTTTGTCTATGATGTTTGTGATTGCAAGGGTGTTGGTCATGTTTGGTTGGAATAATTCTAGTTTAAAGACAAATTCTGGTTTTTATTTTAAAAATAAGAGGGGCATTTTTCTCCTCCTCCTGTATGATTGAGCATTGGGTAAGCGGAGCCCAGATATGAATGAGCATGTCGGAGTTTTTACAGATACATACTACTGGCATAGCCAATGCTTCATTACAAGCCCAGGATTACTATATACTATTTTCTTTTCCCCAAGAAGTGCGTTGTCAGCTCACTGTTATCTTGGGAGCGGTCACTGACAATAAACTCAACATCAGAGATTTAATCGAGATTTACAATGTGTACCTTGTGACCTATGGGTGGTGGCTGCTAGGTTTGTTATTAATAGACAGTCCCCAATTTATAATAAGGAATTCTACATTAAAAAGAGCAGGAGGCTGAGAAGAGCAAAGTGTCAGGAACCATACGCTGGCAAGCTGACTATTCAATTCAGCCCACTCAGCCCAACTCCGCTCTCGCTCACTATTAACCATAACACCCTCAGCCCACGGACTATATGCACCTCGCGTATCCGTCTTGGCATCATGTGCTCCTGTCAATTCGCTCCACTCATTTACATCACACTCCATATGCTTGCTATTCCATCCTGTCTTCATTTACGTTTAATATCCTTTCATTTACGTTTCATTCCATTTTCATCTATTTGCAATTCTGCTCAGTCCTTTATGTCCGATCTGCTATTACGTCCCTTAGGGTAACTTCGTTGGGAATCGGGGTGACACGTCACACCACAATGTCATGGAGGAGATCATCATTTGGGACGTAGTATTTCTGTTCTCGCTTTTCACGATCCTCGGCTTTCTCATTCTATTATAGGAATCTATTCAACTCCTAATAGATTAGAAAGTAGTATAAAAGATCTTCTACTATTAGTTCAGTCTTCAGTCAGAAAATCAGCCTTAATTTCAACTAAGGTTCCTCTGTTCCTTTCTGTCTCGCTCTTTTACGAAATCGGGGACCGTGCGATCTAGTGGGTGCAACGCACATATGTTGAAGCCAAGCCCCATCCAGAACCTTGCCATTGCCTCACCCTTGGGAGATTTATAATACGATTACGTCCTTTCTCGCACATTGTAACAGTATTTTCTGACTACCACACTTGATTGCACTTCTTCTCGCATATCACTGTCAAGTCCACGTACTGAGGTCCCGGATATTCGCCATTACCGACCGAGCAACCATCTTACATCCCCATACAAGTGTCTACGCCACATGCACGTCACTTGGTACCATGTCCTCGGTTCAGCACATCCGTCATACTATTCGTCCGTTTCTCGATCCGCCCCACCTCGGTAACCCCCTACCCCTTGTGTTATCCTCGGTTACAGTCATTGTTTTATATTCGGCCACTCCTTATTGTCCCCTTTCGAGTCACGATCCTATTATACTGTCTTTTATTGTTCTATCCCCGCTTTGCATTCCTTGTTCTAATTTTGTTCATTGTGGACAACAACCACATTGCTCTGCATACCTTGTTGTCCCACATTCCTTATTCCACATGTCGCTTCTTAACCTATATAAGTAGGACATGCATGTACATACTTCCTCATTCTGGGTATCGACTAGGCTTAGGCCCTTCTACCTTCTTCCTTTCTGTTAAGTCCTCGACTCAGGCCGGCATCTTCAGCATCCCCCTGAGTATCTGTCTGTTGCAAATACAGTGGCACGCACGGCAAGTAGGGCACAACGCACGAGTACGTTGAAGCCAACGCCACTACTCTTGGCCTGCAGGACGTGGCCATAGTCCGCCCGACCTTTTTGACAACACCCTTCGGCAGTACCAAAGTCTGTCAGAATCCGGCTCCTGACAATCACAACCATCATGAACACTCGCTCTACTACTTGCACTTTACCTTTCATCGTAGAAGTCCCTAGTCAGTTGCAGGAGATTTCCTCACTTCGATGGCTGTCAGAACAACCTTCAATTCATGATGCTGGCCCGTCAGGAGAGAATGCTCCTCCTGAACCTGAGGACAATGATAAAGAAAACCCACTCGACGATAACGATGACAACGAGCCAAATCCGAACCCTGTTCAAGTTTCAAATTCTATTCAAGTTTCAAATCCAAACCCCACTCATGTTTCTAATCCTAATCTGACTCTTAATTCCAATCCAACTCTTAATTCCTCTTCTAGTCCAGACAAAATTGTCAAGGCACTCGTCGATTGACTAGCTCAACCACCCCCTAGACCTAATGTCAACCCTGGTCATCATGCCAAGGTTTGTGAGCCCGAGGTTTACGATGGTACCAACCAAGCTAAGCTTCGCACATTCTTTTTACAATGCGTGCTGAACTTTCAAGACCATCCGTCTGCATTCTTGATGGATCCATCAAAGGTCCAATATGCCATCTCATACCTCACAGGCCCTGCACTTCAATACTTCGAGCCCGCAATTCTAGGCAAGATCCAACCTGAGCCTAGCTGGCTTAAGGTCTGGAAGGACTTTCACCAAGAACTTGAGACCAACTTCGGTCCTTTCAACAGCGCTGCGCAAGCAGAAATTGAGCTCGGCAAGATAGTTATGAAGGACAACCATCATGTGGCACGATACTTCATCGGCTTTGCCAGAGCCTCCACTCGCACCCAGTGGAACGACACTGCCCTTGCATATGCGGCGTACAAGGGGTTGGCCAGACGCATCAAGGACAGCCTCCTTAACTTCCCTCATTTCAAAACTCTCGCTGAACTCAGACAATATTCACTCGAGATCAACAGCAGATATTGGGAACATAATGAGTTCAACAACTTCGGAAATCCTTCAAAGCCAAACGGGTCCTCATCCAAATCCAACAACAACAACAACAACAACCATCAGTCTTCTTCCAACTCCAACAACTCCAACCACAAGAAGAGTAAGAAGGGGGGGAAGAAGAACGGCAACGATAAGTCTTTCAACAATAACAACAATGCTAATGACATTGCGTCAAAGCTTGGAAAAGACAGGAAGCTATTGCCTGCAGAATGTCAAAGGTGAATCGATGCAGGACTTTGTCTCTTGTGTGCTTCAAAAGGTCACATGGTCAAGGACTGCTCCAAATCCAATTCCCAATCCTCATCGACCTCTTCTTCTAATAACAAATCCAACAACTCCAACAATAAGAAAACGACGAAAGCATGCATGACCAAGGCAAGCACGTCAGACACCAATGCCAAAGACAACACAGTGACGGAGTTGAAAAAATGAGCTGCAACCTCAGAGATGCACGAGCTGAGGATTGCGTTAGCCTCTCTCATGTGCTGTGCTTGAACACCCTTTCTTCTAATTCTGCTATTTCTCATGTATCTTCTACTTCTGAAACTTCGAAAACTTTGCTTATTCTTAATCTTGTAGATTAACCTGAGACTTTTAATCTGTAGTTGGGTCTGCAGATAGGGTTTCCTGGGGTATTCCCACGCTATTATATCGGAGAGTCGATGGGACAATGAGGTAAATACTCCTAGTGATTTACTGTGATTCATTCTGTATTTATCACTAGGGAAGTTATTGCACTACAGCAATTCTACTGGGAGGTGAGTCCCGGGTTTACTCTCCGCTTAGGCGCCATACCGGGAATCCGGCCTGGGCGCCAAAGCGTCGGTTTATAGATTTGTGGTCCTCCCACAAGTAAGATATAATATGTAGTAGTATAATATAATATATGGGGTTGGAAACCCAACTGTGACCCGGCCTTGCTGTACGACGAGTGGTTGATGTCCTAGTCCTAAGTAGGAAAGTACACTTGGCGCTTAACCTTCCGGTTCAGCGAGAGTGAGTGGATTTTAGTTGTAGCCTAATGGCTAGTGCGATGGGGGGCAACAGTACAATTAGAATTGCTTATTTTACTAGTACAAACTACTCGTACTATATATGAAATAGGAGATCTAATTATAAGTGAAAACTTCACGGAGTGAAGTTAGAAGCCTGTCAAGTCCACGTACCGAGGTCCCGGAGACTCGCCAGTACCGACCGAACAACCATCCTACATCCATGTACAAGTGTCCACGCCGCATGCATGTCACTTGATACCATGTTCTCGGTTCGGCACATCTGTCATACTATTCATCCGTTTCTCGATCCGTCCCACCTCGGTACCTCCTACTCCTTGTATTATCCTTGGACACGAACCCATTGTTTTATATCCGGCCACTCCTTATTGTTCCATTTCAAGTCACGATCCTATTATATTGCCTTTTATTGTTCTATCCCCATTTTGCATTCCTTGTTCTAATTTTGTTCACTGTGGACAACAACCACATTGCTCTGCATACCTTGTTGTCCCACATTCCTTATTCCACATGTCGCTTCTTAACCTATATAAGTAGGACATGCATGTACTTACTTCCTCATTCTGGGTATCGACTAGGCTTAGGCCCTTCTACCTTCTTCTCTTCTGTTAAGTCCTCGACTCAGGCCGGCATCTTCAGCATCCCCCTGAGTATCTGTCTGTTGCAAATACAGTGGCAGGCACAGCAAGTAGGGCGCAACGCACGAGTACGTTGAAGCCAACGCCACTACTCTTGGCCTGCAGGACTTGGCCATAGTCCGCCCGACCTTTCGACAACACCTTTTGGCAGTACCGAAGTCCGTCAGTATCCGGCTCCTGACAAAGCCGGCCTAATGCGGCCGTGCACATGCTACATCTGCATATATGCAGTGGAAACGATATAGAGGAAAACTTCACAGGGGGAAGTATAGGAATAGGACAGAATAGAATATAAACTGAATAAAGAAACCACATGCCAGTATATCCCCTTCCCAACGTGTGCAGATGAGGTGAGCCGGCCCTTGGGGTAGGTATGGGGCCGGGTAGAGAGTGTGGGGTAAAACCCGCTCCTAAAATCACGGGAATATTATTGTAGGTTCCTCATGATGAATATAACTTCAGTATGAAGTTGCGTCCTGATCTGGGAATAGCTGGGGGAGATATTGCAGTGTGAATGTTGAATATATGTATAAAGTGACTCAATAGTCCCTGGTTCTAACAAATCTGTCTTGTTCTCTTATTTCCAAACTTCCTCTTATTACGCTCTTAGATTGTGGTTCTTCAGACTGCTTTATTGAATCATGAATTGTGCAGAAATATTCTTTACCTACTAATTCAGTTCCTGCTATTCTATTGAAATTATTTGATGGTTCTACTAATTCTGTCATTACTCAGACTACGACAATTCTGATCCGATTTCCGACCGGCGAACTTCAGAACATCACCTTCTATGTGACAACATTGGACGGCAGTTGCTCCACAGTACTTGGCTTCAACTGGCTCACCCATTACAATCCATTGATTGACTGGGTATTGGGCAGTATAACCTTCAAGTCTACGAAACCGACCACCGTTCCGACACCTCAGGCCTCAACCACTGCTTCACAGTGAAGCATCCCGCTTCCTAGCAATCCATTGCCATCTCTAAAGTTGGAGGCTCCACGGATAGCCCTAGTTAATGCAGAAGCATTTGTTTGTACCTGCAAACTAGAAGGTTCACAGGCCTTTCAACTCAACCTCACAGATCTCGACAAATACACTTGAGGCTCCACTACGGTTGACTCTTCAGACAACCTGGATAGCATTAAACAGCATGTTCCAGAATTCTATCATGACTTCACTGATGTCATTAGTAAACAGCGCGGTAATACTTTAGCTCCCCATAGACCCTACAATCTCAAGATCAACCTTGAGGACGGCACTTTGCCCCCTCTTGGTCCCATTTAGTCCCTCTCAGTATCCGAACTCCAATCACTACAAGACTTCATCGACAAACATCCCAACATGGGCTTCATTCGACCCTCACATTTGTCACATGGCGCACCAGTACTATTCGTACACAAGAAGGACGGCTTCCTATGGCTCTGTGTAGACTTTTGCGGTCTAAACAGAATCACGAAGAAGGACCGTTATCCACTTCCCCTTATTTCCGACCTCTTAGACACCCCAAAGAAAGCTCGTATATACACTAAAATCGACCTCAGACATGCCTATCACCTTGTTCAAATTGCAGAAGGAAGACAGCCTTTAGGACACGTTATGGATCCTTTGAGTGGCTTGTCATGCCTTTTGGACTTTCTAATGCCCCTGCTGCATTTCAGTGCTTCATGAACAACATTTTTGGTGATCTATTAGACAACTGCACCATCGTCTATTTGGATGACATCCTCATCTATTCCAATGACAAATCCTAGCATATCGAATACGTTCGTGAAGTTCTACGATGATTAAGCAAACACAACCGAGAAGACAAATGTTCATTCCACCGAACATCCGTCGAATACCTCAGATATATACTATCACCAGAAGGTCTTACGATGGCAGAAGACAAAGTCAAACGCATTACTCAATGGCCCGAGCCGTGTAAAGTCAAAGACATCCAATCATTCCTCGGATTTGTGAACTTCTATCGAAGATTCATTTTCAACTATTCTTCTATTATGACTCCTCTTACTCGACTTACTCACAAAGGTCTGGCTTAGAACTGGAGTGAGGAGTGTAGAGATGCATTTAATAAGCTGAAACTGGCATTCACATCTGCCCCCATTTTAACTCATTGGACTCCTGATTTGCCCTTGATTGTGGAGACAGATGCATCAGATTACGCTTTAGCAGCTATACTCTCTCAACACTCCCCAGACAGCGAGCTTCATCCTGTCGCATTTCATTCCCAAACTTTCACTTCTCCAGAACTCAATTATGACATTCATGATAAAGAACTGCTTGCGATTTTCGAAGCTTTTCAAAAGTGGCATCATTACCTTGAGGGTTCCGGCAACCCTGTCAATGTCATCACCAATCATAAGAACTTGGAGTACTTTTGTACAACCAAGTTGTTGACTAGACGTCAAGCTAGGTGGTCGGAATACCTCTCTCAGTTTAATCTTGTCATCCATTTCAGACCAGGTTGTTTGGGCACTAAGCCTGATTCGCTCATGAGACTGTGGGACATCTACCTTAAGGAGGGGATGAGCGACTACACCACTATCAATCCCCAGAACCTTCGACCCATCTTCTCTCAACACCAGTTGACCATGTCCCTTCAAGCCACGAGCCTAGTTGAACCAGTACTGAGGGCCTCGACTCTTATGGACACAGAGCGTATCCTGAACGACATCAAACTCCATCTTCCCTCCGACTCCTTAGCCCAGAAACACCTCGCAAATAACAACGACCCATAGTGGCAGACTAATTCCAACGGTCTGTTGCTATTCGACAATCGCATCTATGTTCCCGAGGCCCAAGACTTATGCTTATGTGTGTTACAACATAAGCATGATTACATTCTTTCTGGACACTTTGGAATTAACAAAACCATAGACCTCATCAGATGTGACTACAATTGGCCTGGCATGTGCTCATTTGTTAAAGACTACTGCAAGTCCTGCACGACATGTATGTGGAATAAATCACAACGTCACAAGCCATATGGATTACTCAAACAGCTTCCAGTGCCAGACAAACCCTGGAACTCGATATCCATGGACTTCATTTAGCAGCTTCCCATGTCCTGGAGATTCACGGCCATCCTAGTCATAGTCGACTGCTTCACCAAACAGTCTATCTTCATTCCTACTTCTGTCACCATCACTTCCTCTCAGCTTGCAGAACTCTTCGTACTTCACGTATTCTCTAAACATGGGATTCCATCTCACGTCACTTCAGATAGATGTTATATCCGTGATATAGCTCCGACATCTCGGACATCTGACATCGGGCGCTATGAAAGGACCCTACTCCGAACCAAGTCCGAACCTACATTACCACCTCCGAGCGGACTTCAGACATCTTCCTTTTTCGTTGAACAATAGTCTTATTGTAACACCAATGTATATTTCTCTTGTACTCCGTTTTCGTTCATCTTATTGTCCTCTTGATCATTCCTAATTAGTTACAATAAGGATCGTATGTATAAATAGCTCCAGACTTCTGTACTATACTTTAGTTCGAATATCGACTTGTATTCCCACTCACTCTGGAACTCCGAAAAACTTATCTTCTCCGAACCTCTGAAATAAAGGACTGACGATCGAGGAGGGTGCAACATTAAAGTTGAAGCCAAGTCCTTACGACTCCAAACACATGACTCGGACTGACTTACATCAGCTTGGACCTGATGCAAACTCGGACGCTAACAGTATATTCAAACTCACACTCCTGATCGTCTATGAGATGCAGCAAATGAATCAGAGCCGTTCAAAGACTTACGGAAGCTTCGGTATTCCACACATCCCTGACCCCAACCTTACCTGCCGCAGAACCCGACATCCATACGCCACCAAACCCTCCACCAGCCCCAGATCCACCATCCAAACACTCGTCAAACCCCCTCCTAGAAAACTCAATGCCACCCTCAGACAATGCCAATGCCAAAGCCAACTTGGCGGAAGCCATCACCATGTTAGCCAAACATCTGTCCGGCTCAAAGAAATCATCAGCTTGGACCAAGATTCAAGACCCTGACCCCTTTGATGGCTCCAACGCCAAGAAGCTACAGCCATTCCTGGTGCAGTGCACCTTAAACTTTCGAGACCATCCTGACGCCTTTGATTCCAACAGTGCCAAAGTAACCTATGTACTATCGTACCTAACTGGCACTGCCTTGGACTACTTTGAACCTGGTCTCTCCTCTGAAGAAGACCCTTACTGGCTCTACGATTACCAGGAATTTGTCTCCAAACTCAAAGCCAACATCGGCCCCCACGATCCAGAAGGAGAGGCCAAAGCTGACCTCGAAGCCCTCCAAATGCACGACAACCAATGCATCACAAAGTACGTGGTGGAATTCAACAGGCTCGCCGTTCACGTTCAGTGAGGAGACTCCATACTCCGTCATCAATACTACAACGGCCTACCCAATAGGATCAAAGACAAAATTGCCCATGTAGGAAAGCCTGACTCCCTACTACAACTACGACGACTATCTCAGTCGATCGACTCCCATTACTGGGAAAGGCACTCCAAAATGTCTTGGGAAGCCTCCACGTCCAAAGCCCCTGAATGTCCATATGACAGAAACAGGGCACCAACAACTCCGATCACAAGTACGAGCACCAGACCTCCGAACCCCAGCCAGACCCTGAATAAGACAACCTTGGACATGAGCATGAAACTCGGCAAAGACGGCAAACTCATGCCTCAAGAATGACAACGCCGTTTCGAGCACAACCTCTGCCTGTTCTGTGAAAGAACCGGTCACATAGCAAAGGAATGTACCAAGTCAACCTCCGCTGCCGTCAAAGGACATGCAACTACTATCGTAGAAAGCACGACTGAGGCAACGATCTCCAAAGTAGAAGATACCTTGGAGTCAAAAAATCTCTAAGCAGCCCTTTGACTCCAGCATCAGTTAGGGGCTGCACTGAACCCAATGATGCACCAATGGAGATGAGACTCAACGCATCTGCTCTTTCCAGTCTGAACTCCCTGACCATCTGTCTCCACCTTGAAACCACCTATATTGACACCCTAATAGACTCAGGATCAACTCACTGCTTCCTGGACTCCAACTACACTACAAAGCACCAACTCTGAACCTACGACATCACTCTGATTCCACTACGACTCTTTGATGGCTCCTCCAACTCTGTGATTCAAAAAGCCATCGACCTCCGTGTTCGCTTCCCAACAGGGGAGCAACACACCATTACGTTCTACGTAACTCTGTTGGATTCTAGTTGCTCGGCAGTCCTCAGACACAACTGGATCACCCGCTACAATCCGTTGATTGACTGGGTATTGGGCAGTATATCGTTCGGTTCTCCGACCATAACTAATCTCCAGGTACTATCCGAGCCAGCAGCTACGACTCTGCACTCATCTGAAACTCCGTCCCCTCCAAACCCCCAGCTCGTGGCACCAAAGGTTGCCTTAGTAAATGCAGCAGCCTTCGCCCAAATATCAAGAATGGAAGGTACACAAACCTTCCAGCTCTTCCTCTCCGACCGCCAAGACTCCAAAGAAGGTCCAATAGACCTGAGTAACATCCCGAGCGAGTACCACGAGTTCAAAGACATTTTCAGCAAAACTCGGGCCAACACCTTAGCCCCTCACCGACCCTACGACCTCAAGATCAAACTGGAGGAAGGCACATCACCCCCATTCAGTCCGATCTATTCTCTCTCCAAAAGTGAACTGAAGTCCCTCTGAGAGTTTTTAGATGAGAACATATCCACAGGGTTTATACGACCCTCATGCTCCCCTAGGGGTACTCCAGTCCTCTTCACCCGAAAGAAAGATGGATCACTACGCTTATGCGTTGACTTTTGTGGACTAAACAAGATAACAAAGAAGGATCGCTACCCACTCCCCCAAATCTCCAATCTCCTAGACAGTCCCCGAAAGGCCCGAATATTCACCAAGATAGATCTCCAACACACGTACCACCTGGTGCGCATCTGAGAAGGTGACGAATGGAAGACCACCTTCCGCATGTGCTATAGATCTTTCGAATGGAGTGTGATGCCCTTCGGACTCACCAACTTCCTGGCCGCCTTCCAGCAATTTATGAATGACATCTTCTCTGACCTCCTAGATCTGTCCATACTAGTATACCTAGATGACATCTTGATCTACTCCGACAATCTAGAAGAACATAGAAATCACGTCAAAGAAGTTCTCTGATGCCTCCGAGTGAACCACTTATATGCCCGAGCAGATAAGTGCTTCTTCCATACCAACACCGTGGAGTACCTCAGATACATCCTCTCTCCGAAGGGCCTGACCATGGCCGATGACAAAGTCAAAGTTATCCAGGAATGGCCCGAACCCCAAAAGATCAAAGACATTCAGTCTTTCCTTGGATTCCCGAACTTCTACCGATGCTTCATCTTCAACTACTCTGACATCACAGTACTGCTAACTCATCTAATGTGAAAAGATACTCTGTGGAACTTTACTAAGAATTGCAGAACATCCTTCGAGACGCTCAAAAAGGCGTTCACTATGGCACTGATCCTACAACAATGGATCCCCAGATCTCAACTCATTGTCGAGTCCAACGCCTCGGACTACGCCCTTGCAGCAATTCTCTCCACCATATCACCAATGGACAATGACATCTACCCGATACCCTTCCACTCCCAAACCTTCACCCCTCCGGAATTGAACTACAACATACACGACAAAGAACTACTGGCCATCTTTGAAGCCTTCAAGACCTGGAGACAATACCTAGAAGGATCAGCAGATCCGATCGACGTTGTCACTGACCACAAGAATTTAGAATGTTTCTCAACAACCAAGTTACTCACCCATCGGCAGGTCCGATGGTCCGAATATCTCTCCCAGTTCAACATGGTAATCCGCTTCCGACCCGGTCACCTCGGTGCTAAACCTGATGCACTGACTAGACGATGGGATGTCTACCCTAAAGAGGGAGGAAGCGACTACGCCAAGATCAATCCACACAACCTCCGACCAGTCTTTACAATGGAACAACTTGTATCATCACTCCAAGCCACCTCCTTGTACACTCTGGTAATGCAAGCCGCAATGATCATGGATGTAGAACAACTCCATAAAGACATCCGAACCTCACTCCGAGAAGACCCCACAACCTCATCCCGAAGGGACAACCTCACCAATCGATGGACCATCTCCAAGGATGGACTCCTCCTCCTCGATAAAAGAATCTACATCCCCAATCATGGAAGCCTCCGACTCCAAGTCCTACAAGACAAACACGAGCACCCAATCTCAGGATATTTTGGCCAGAATTGGACATTAGAACTCATCCGAAGAGACTATGTCTGGCCTGAGCTCCAAGATTCCGTTAAGTCCTATGTTAAATCTTGCACCACTTGTATGAGGTCTAAGCCACAGAGACATCGCCCTTACGGGCTACTCAAGCAACTACCAATCCCCGAATGACCTTGGAACTCCATCTCTATGGACTTCATAGAGAAACTGCCCACCTTGGATGGATATGACACTATCCTCGTCATCATAGATCGCCTAACAAAGTAGTCCCTCTTCATCCCCACCATCGATACAATCACTGCCCCAACCCTCACCAGACTCTTTATCCTACATGTATTCTCAAAGCATGGAGTACCTTCACACGTTACCTTGGACCGAGGATCTGAGTTCGTCTCCTCGTTCTTCCAATCCCTTGGCAAAGCCTTGGACATGAAGCTTCACTTCACGTCAGGATATCACCCCGAAGGGGATGGACTAACCGAATGCATGAATCAAACCTTCAAACAGTATCTCCGAGTGTATTGCAACTACCAGCAAAACAATTGGTCCGAACTACTACCCATCGCCAAATTTGTGTACAACAATGCCCCAAATACAACAACGGGAATCTCCCCCTTCTATGCCAACAAAGGTTATCATCCGAATATCACCTTTTACCCCGAACATGACCTTGCCTCCTCTCGAGCACACGACTTCGTAGTTGACTTGGATGACCTGCGCCAATAACTCCAAAAGACTATATCCGAAGCTCAGACCCGATACTCATCCTCCACAGATCGTCGAAGAGCGGTCCCTCCGGACTTCAAAGTTGGAGACAAAGTCTTCGTTAAGTCCGAGAACATCCGAACTACAAGACCTTCTAAAAAGCTAGCAGAGAAGTTTCTAGGCCCCTTCGAAATTATCACACAAGTAGGAACCATCTTCTTCACCCTCCGACTCCCCAAGAACATGAGGGCCATTCACCCCATCTTCCACATCTCCATGTTAGAACCATCAACTCCGAACACCTTCCCCGAACGCATACTCCCACCTCAACCCCCAGTTGTCATCGATGGAGAACCCGAATACGAGATCTCCAAGATCCTTGACTCCAAGATCGATGGAAGAAGAAGAAGATGCTCTCTACAATACTTAGTCAAGTGGTCTGGATACGAAGGCACCGCGGATGAAACATCCTGGCTGCCAGCCAACGAACTTGACCACACCTCCGAAGTAGTCTCCGACTTCCACTGAGCCTACCCTGACAAACCAGTGATGTCCTAGACTCCCTCACCTCAGACCGATAGTTCACCTTTCTGACTTAGGCGTTTTCACTTGATTCAAGATCTTCAAATATATACAGTATGGGACAAGCAAACTCAACCAAAATTTTCGATCCAATTTTCTGGTGAAATCCGCTCGTTGAAATCGATAGTAGACCATTAAATGAAGTATCTAACATCAAAATGAAGTCAATCTAACGAGCAATTTTTTTTAAAAAAATATTTTTTTTGGACATGTCAAAATTTTGGCCACACCCCCAAAAAAAACCAAAAATATTGAAAAAATATGCAATCAATAGCTATGATTGAGTAGTGTATGATTCCAGTAAAAGTGTGAAAAAAAAATTAAAATTAAAAATTAAAAAATTAAAAACAATAAATAAAAACTATATACCATATTCATAAACAAATAAATACAAATATGGAACAATCATTATCCGGCTGATCAGGTTACTGAAGCAGATGAACATATAAAGCGTCCAACAACACCTACAGATTATGAATCTGACAGGGAATTGCCAACTTCTGTGAACATTTTTTACAACCATGCCATGGGTGGAATGAATTTTGGTTTAGAGGGAGAGGAGACTGAGAGCGAAGGAGCCTCTGAAGCATATAGTTATGAATATGAGGACTCAGAAGAGGATCTCTTGACTGCAATATGAAATTTTATTATTAAAATTTAATCTACAAAATTTTGAACTAAAATCAAGCTTGACTGAAATCTGTATCAAGGAAGTCTACTGCACTGTATAATCCACTCATCTATTTGTATGTATCTCTGCTCAGAAAATCAACTTAAGCCAAGCATATGCTTTTTTATCTCTAAGTATATGTCTATATTTGGTCTCAACAATCTCAGACTGCTACCAAACAACCATTCCAAAATACAATAACAAGACAGATAAGCAGATGCAACATATATCCATTGAAGCCAAGTCATGTCTGCCTCAGCTCACTGGACCAAGTCAAAACATTGATACCTCCCATTTATTAAAGATGTCTGCACACACTTTTACAGCATTATCTGAACTCCCATTCTTATCTGTGTACTCTTATTATTACGCCCCCTCATACTAGAGCAATTACCTGTGCTGAATCAAGCTGGGAGACACCAACTGTACAACAACAGAAAATCCCATGTGGGATTCAACACTCCACCTTTTAATCATTTAGTCATCGTTATTTAATGCTTGAAGCGTCCTCATATGCAATTCATGATAGGCCTGAAGGGATTACCGGTTCTGATCCTGAAAATATATCGCTTGGGTTCAACAGATAGCCGCCATGTTAGCTGATGAAGTTTCCCATGTAGGCTTGACAAGTGGTGAAGGAAGGGGGTGTGATCGAAACTATTTCTGATGGGGAGCATCAAATTAATTGATTCCCAAAGCCGTTTGTCACCACTGCTTCGACAAAATCTAGCTATGATGTCAATTGAAGCCATACTTAACTAAAATTTACGTCATGACAATGAGATTTGGGGTGAAAAATTGAGCTGAAAAGGCCCAAAAATTTGGCCACATTAAAAACTTGTTGGAAAAACTTCGGAACACGTTTTTTGGACGTATTTTGACATTCTGATTCTGAATATAACATTATTTTGGCACAAAAAATTCTCGATCGCTCAAAACCAAATTGGTTGAGTTTGCTTGTCCCGTACTGTATATATATATATATAAGAGAAACTTCTATTCCACAGGCCCAGGCGCATTGTCCTGGTCCGATCCTTCATCCCTTGGACCCCCTTCATCCTCCTTCTCCTTCCCCTTCCAGGTATCCCTTGGAGCACCTCCCCACCGGTCATCCGTATTCTGAGACCAGTTAAACCACTGAGCCTGTTCAAGGATTCAGAGCTGGTTCATGTGCTCCAAGGCATTGGCAATCCTCTTATTCTCATCTCCAAGGTCCCAGACCTCCCACCTTAACTCCCGCAGCTCCAAGGCAACCGCTTCTCAAGAAGCCCTCGACTTGCCCACCAACTCCTTCACAAGAGCAACCCAAGGGGCCTCCAACTCCTGAGGAAGCCCCTCAACCGTCACCTCCACCTTCCTCTTCTTCGACTTCGGAGCTGCACCATCCTCCAAAGTGCCTCTACCCTTCTTTCCCTTGTCGCCCGCTCCCTCTTCCTTGTCCCCCTCCTTGCATCCCACCTTCCAATTAGCACAGACAAAGCAAGAAGACCCCTTCCCCGAAGAGGGCCAAACACAAGGGTCCCCTCGATTGGAACAATGAAGGCATGTCCAGCCAGGCTCCATCCTCCAACCCTCGGATACGCCCTCGGAAGACTGTCGATACAAGTCTGGGTACAGACTAATCAGCAATCTCCAAGATGATTCAAATGGTCCGAGACCCACCTCGGCACCGCACAACCTTGCAGCCCTCATTTGAGTGTTTTCGTGGGCCTTCTGAGCCTGAGCAATCAGGAGGGCCTCCTTTTTCTCCCTTATTTCAATTCAACTCTATTCCAAACTTCAATTCACATTCAAGTCAAATATACATTTAATTCCCATAGTCCAACTCTATATCCCCATTTCCATCCAAGTCATCAAAGTCATTCCTCGGATTTCTATTTCTATTTACACAACCTTCCCAAGACCCATGCGCCCTTGGTGGCTCTGACCCCTAGTCCTTGCTCTGCAGCCTCTGATACTGTAGCATCATTTGCAACTCACTCACCTCGCATCGCAATCGACTGACCTCTTCTCGCAATTCCTCATTTGTCATTCGACTCTCAGACATTTGGAACTTATGTTCTAAGAGCTCTTTGTGATGAGCTTCCACCGACCACTGCAGCTCCAAGAGGGCAGCGGTCAACGCGATGACTGGTGAAGGCACAGGAGGTGCAGGAGGCACGACTCTGAGAGGTGGCGCAACCGCAGGAGGCGGTGGTAGAGGAGGTGTAGGGGATGGTGCAGGTGGTGGAGGGGGAGGTGAAAGGGTTGGCTGAGGAGGTGGAGGAGGTGGAGGGGCTGGGGATGGTGACGATACAGTGATCTGTGGTGTCTGTGCCACAGTAGGTGGAGGGGATGACTTCTGAGGAGGGTTGGGTGGTGGAGGAGGCGGTGAAGAGTGGGAGTTAGGAAGGAAGGGAGGGGTACGTGCTCTGGGTTTCAACCTTGGCCTTTTCAAGAGACCTGCACTATCAGCATCAGGCTCATCTTCTGGCATACCTTCCCTTGTTCACTTTTTCGACCTCGGACTTCCCTCATCCTTGGGATTCTGTTCCCTAACCTTCCCCTTGCCTTTCCTCTTACTCGTACCTCGACCTCTCTCATTTATACTACACCCCACTCCTCTCTCACCACACCACACACACGCACCCAAGTCCAAATCCAGATCCCATTTCCTCAGGCACGTGTTGCCTCGCTTTTTGCAGTAACTGCAAGGCTTCTTGACGGCAAACCCACAAGACCAGGGTGTACGGTCGTGCTGCTCACCCAACTTCACTTTTTGATAAAAGATGCCGTTTGCATTGCCCTCATCATATCTCATCTGAAGACGGGCATACTGCAAAAGACAAATCAGTAACAAACCAATTCTGAGACAATACTTTACTCACCTTCGTACTTTTCGAGTTCACCCCTTCGATCCAAGGCTCTCACATATCGATGAGATCATGCTTGAGAAGCGCCTGGTTGCGCGTGACGGTAGACGATGAGGGGGATGGGACAGTGACAGGCAGGCGTGTTTCACCTCGGAGTTTCACCTCGGAGATAGGTGGTGATTGGCGAAGGGTTAGAACCCATAAGTTTTTGGACATAGGCAGGGTTGATGTGATGGGATTATGAGCAAATACAGTAGGATAGAAGAATTTTGTAGGCAGCTAATTTATTTATCTCCTCAGTATAGTCAATAACTAAGATGTATATTCGAAAATATACCTAATTTATTTATCTTACAAAAGAAATAACAAGGAAGTTAGCCCTGAGGCTTTGTACATAATATTACACTACTCACCTCCTCAGTATAGTCAATAACTGAGGAGGGAGGCTTTGCGCGGGTCGTGTCTCACCCGCATATACCATGCAACCAGCCCTTGACCCTATCGAAGGTTTGAGCCAGGCTGCCGGTTCCAAACCCAGGGAGCCAGCCACGCTAGTCGCGTCGTGCGTGGACAAGCGCCCGTAAATAGCGTACACAATAGAATGAGAATAGCTTCCTCAATAATGAGGATAAAAATACAAATAAAATTGAGAAAAATAAAGAATTCAAAAGCGCACTGTTTGATACCATAATCGATATAATAATACAATATATTGAGGTTGACCTCTCAGGGGTGAGATGCTAGTTTGCACCCAACATGATGTAGATTCCTTCCATTGGCAATGTCGACAATGGTTACCCCCCAAACTCCCTCACGACTACTCTTATATGCTTTCACATTTCCAAACTCCAACAGGGCCACCATTCTAGAACTTCATTTCCACGGCCTCGTGGGACTCAGCCGTAAGGGGGGGATACTGTCAGGAACCGTATGCTGGTAAGCCAACTATTCAATTCAGCCCACTCAGCCCAACTCCGCTCTCGCTCGCTATTCACCATAATGCCTTCAGCCCACGGACTATATGCACCTCGTGTATCCGTCTTGGCATCACATGCTCCTGTCAATTCGCTCCACTCATTTATGTCACACTCCATATGCTTGCTATTCCATTCTGTCTTCATTTACGTTTAATATCCTTTCATTTACATTTCATTCCATTTTTATCTATTTGCAATTCCACTCAGTCCTTTATGTCCGATCTGCTATTACGTCCCTTAGGGTAACTTCGTTGGGAATCGGAGTGACACGTCACTCCACAATGTCATGGAGGAGATCATTATTTGAGACGTAGTATTTCTGTTCTTGCTTTTTATGATCCTCGGCTTTCTCATTCTATTATAGGAATCTATTCGACTCCTAATAGATTAGAAAGTAGTATAAAAGATCTTGTACTATTAGTTCAGTCTTCAGTCAGAAAATCAACCTTGATTTCGACTAATGTTCCTCTGTTCCTTTCTGTCCTTTGCTTTATCATTCAACTGACATAGCCAACCTCTCACATTGTTTCGCATTGTTGCTTGGTTTTTGTATATAAAGGCCTCTGGCTCACCTTTGTAATAACAAGTTTACAAGTTAAAGCCCAAGTCCACTCTACAAGTCCAAGTCAAGACTAGTCTAGAAACGTCTAGACTATTGTATTCAAGCCCAAAGTCAAAGTCCAAGTCTTAGTCAGCGTAACACATTCTCGTCTCATCAAGGTCATGTCCCTGTCACATCACACCATATTTCATTCACATTCTATTTTTGTTCATACATAGCCTTTTCACAGAGTATAATCCAGCTGTGCCAAACAGCTGCGCTAGATCCCGCCAGAGAAAAGGACCAGTGCATGCAGGCTTTTAGGTATTAATTACCTAGAGCAACTCTACACCGCATGGGTCACTGGGTCGGGTGCCCTTGGGTTTGGGTGCGGGTCAAGCCGAGAGCACCCGTGACCCAGCCCAACCCGCCACCTCAACTATATACGCATGTACGACACGCACATGCCACACGTGCACACATACAACATGACCATGCCATACGTACAACATGACCCTGCCATACGTGCACACGTATGACACAAATGTGCTGACACAAATGCGCCATATGCGCATGCACTGACACCAATGCGCCGCACCCACATACGCTGACACAAACATGCCATATCCGCATGCACTGACACCAATGTGCCACACCTGCAGGTTCTGATATCAACGCGCTGTACGCTCAGACATGACATGTGCATGTGCAGCACATTCATGTCGTACATCACGTGAGCATATGGCATGTTCATGTTGTATGTGGCATGCACATACGGCGTGTTCATGTTGCATGTGGCATGCACATACAGCCCATTCATGTCGTAGGTGGAGTGCATGTATGGCAAGTTCATCTCATACATTATGTGTGGGTGCAGCTCGCACCTGACACCCATCAACCCATGGGAAAAAACCCATGGGTTGACAGGTTCGGGTTTCCCATGGGTCAGGTGCGGGTCACACATTTGACCTGTGGGTGACCCGTGGCATTCCCTACCAGTACCTCTTCCCTCATGATTACCCTCCTCACCCATTCCAAAATACATCAATAACACATACTGAATGTCCTAATGAGAGACATTGACCAATTTCCCCTAGCCTTACAGCAGCCGATACCTGATGGTGGGCAAGTAGACAAACAGATATACTGGGTCCATGCTCCCAGTCAAAAAGGAAGGCACGGTTTCACTCAGGATTGATAGATATCTGCCGCATCGTCTCTACAATATCTAAAATTCTTTCTCTAACTTACCTGAACATCCAATCAGTAATCCATGATCTCCTTGTGAATCAACCTGCCATTGCTCATCTCAATTATTGACTTGAGCAATTCTGCCCCATGATTGTAATTCCTGTAAGGGTCACGTGAAAACAAAAAAGGGATTAATTGTATTATTGTTAAAGACACAATGGATAAATGCTGTCAATCTGGAATAGTAGAAACATTAATCAGGCTATCCTTGATGGCATGACTAGCAACCAACTCAAAGTCTTCATTAAAAGCCAACTTGAGAGAACTGGAAGACAAAGGTCTCTGCCCCTGTGCTGTCCATCCATTAGATGTGGCAGTCTTCCTTGAATCATCTCTGCAAGACGCCACACAGGATGTTGTATTAAGTCATATTGACACAAGTTTCCAAATTTTGTTGTCTGAAATTGCTATCCTTGCTAGGCTTGCCTGAATGGCTGCCTGCACATGAGTTCACATTTCTTCTCAATCTGTCTACAGATCTGGTCATTTCTGCTGTGATTTATCTTGCTTAATTGTTACTGTATAAGAATATAAGGATGCAATCAAGAGGGAAGGCACTAATAGTTATAAATCCTCAAAAAACCTCATATCACCTGGTCCCTAGTTATACTATGTTATGCTAGTGATGTATAGGCTTGAGATCAATTATGACAATGTAACCTGATTGGTATCCAAAGCACACTTTAGAGGGAGAGAATGCATGTGTTTGGAAGTTGTGGTAATGAGGGGGAATCCAACAAGATTTTGGTGGCAAGTCAGCCAGAATCCAGTCCCGACTGGGTGAGATGAAGATCTGCGGTTGCCCAGCGGCAAAGAGATGAAAGTGGCCAGGGATGACATCCGCGACCTTGCCACCATCTGAGAATTGGAAGGTTTCATATTTGGGCAATGGTATTGAATCACCAGTAATAGTATCCCATATGCGGACTGAGTCATCCCACGATCCAGACATGACATGCGTGCCATCAGATGAGAACACAATGGACTGCACCAGCTGTGAATATCCCTCCAATGTCTGCTCTATCACTCCGGTAGTTGTGTTGCATATTCGGACTGAGTGATCAGCCGAGCCAGAGATGAGACATATTCCATCGTGAGACAAGGAAATACAGAGCACCCAATGTGAATGGCCAGTGAGTATATGCTCTACTTTCCTGGTAGTTGCATTCCATATCTGGATAGAGGAGTCATCACTGCCCAATGCTACACACCCCCCATCAGGCGAGAATACAATGGACCTGACCCAATCTGAATGCCCCTTCAGTTTGTGCTGTAGCTTTCCAGTAGCTGTCTTCCATAGAATGACCGACTTGTTGTCTGATCCAGACACGATGTATTTCCCATCAGGAGACAAAGCAATGGACTGCACCGGAGCCAAATGACCCTCCAGTGTTTGTTCTGTCTCCCTGATGGTCCTGGCGTCCAACCAAGACATGACTCGTGTGCCATCAGCCGAGAATGCAACTGAAGTCACCCAATCTGAATGTCCCTCAAGTGCCTGGTCTCTCTTTGGCCTGATTGCCTTCCAAATACTAGCCATCGTGGGGTGCAAACCAAAAGATGCGCATGCACTGTCATGTGAAAAGGATGACCAATCTATGACCACACTGTGTTCTATCTCCAACTCACTCATCACATCCCAAATCCAGACTGAGTTGTCAAAGGACCCAGATGCCACCTTTGTCCCATCAGGGGAATATATAACAGACTGCACCCAACCTGCATGACCCTTAAACACACGCTCTGTCACCCCTGAAACAACATGCCAGATATGGACTGATATATTGTCCGACCCAGACACAACATGTGTGCTATTGAGAGAGAATGAGACAGAGTTTACCCAACATGTATGTCCCTGTAGTATGTGCTCTAATTTCCAGGTATATGTACTCTAAATACAGATTGAGCGGTCGCCAGAGCCAGATGCTAGATGTGTTGCATCATGCGAGTATACAACCGAGTTCACCTCCAATGAATATCCCTCAAGTACATGCTCAACTGAAACTGTAGTGGCATGCCAAATGCAAATGGTGTGGTCTTTCATGCCAAACATAACATGTTTCCCATCAGGTGCCAACACAACGCACTATACCAATGCATTAAATTCTTGTATGTGCTTCATTTCCCCTATGGTGGCATCCCATACCTGAGTAGTAGTGTCATCAGAGGCTGACACAACATTTGATTGATCTGGAGAGAACGCAACCATCCTAACATCTCCTGAATGTCCTTGGAGGATATGCTCTACTTCTGTCACGACCCTGCATCGTGCTTTGACTTACTCGGCAGTACCGACCAACCGACCCCCATTCACATCACTCCACGGCATACGGTTTTGGTTCGGTACACCCGGTTCATTACCCTCCTCCCCAACCCCTATTATTTGTCAACCCTACACTCTCTTCCTTTCCCCCTCACTCGTTTACCCACGGGACGTTCACTATTCCCTGCCACTCACTCACGTCCCTATTGTTTTATTCTCGGCCATTCCTCATTGTTCTATTTCTTTCCCACAATCTCACCGCTTATTCTATTATCTTACCCTCTTATTATTCTATTCTAATCGTTGTGGATTATGCCTCCACATGGTCTTCATACCTTATTCTTTTTTCCATGTCTTATGCCACCCTTATTCTACATTCCACCCCCCCAGCCTATATAAGTAGTTGATACGTGTACATAGTTCCTCAGTCTGAGTATCAACTAGGCTTATGCCTCCCTACTCT
The DNA here is from genome assembly GCA_003314275.1 of Chroogomphus rutilus. Taxonomy (NCBI): domain Eukaryota; kingdom Fungi; phylum Basidiomycota; class Agaricomycetes; order Boletales; family Gomphidiaceae; genus Chroogomphus; species Chroogomphus rutilus. The sequence continues at coordinate 25,092 of QLPI01000687.1, forward strand.
CCTCCTTCTGTTCAGAAGTCCTTACTCAGGCCAACATCCTCGGCATTCGCCTGAGTATCCGTTCTCATTACAAGTTAGTGGCACGCACAGGAGGCAGGGCGCAACGCACGAGTATGTTGAAGCCGAGCCACCCTGACCGGCCTGCAGGACTTGGCCGGTTCCGACAGTACCCTCGGTAGTACTGGGTCCTGACAACTTCCTCTGTTCTTGCATGTCAAATTCAAATCGAGCTGTCAGTTGAACCAGACAAGATGCGTGTCCCATCAGGTGAGAGGGCAACAGACCAAACTCAACGTGAATTCCCTACCAGGATCCGCTCATTCTCCCCCATCGTGATATTCCAGATATGAACTGAACTGTTAGAACACCCAGAGATAATACGCATACCATTAGGAGAGAAGGCAACCGAGCATACAGATGAAGGGTGTGACATGAGATGCTTAAATGATCCCCATAGCCCCGCGATGCCCACCACTACTCTAGGTAAGTTATTGGACAATGTCAAATAGTGATATCTTATGGATGCATGTTTAGGGATCCATGGCAGGGCTGAGCCATATGTGTTGAGGCAATGATGTTGCATCGGCTCAAATGCCATCTGTAGGTAGCGACGAGCATCCTCGAGTAGTAACATGTGGTTGGCATGGGTCTTGGAGTATTTCTGGGAAAATAGTGAGCTAAACTCCTCTACCATGCTGATTACTAACCGAGTGGGACTTAATTGCCACGAGCCACCCCCCGCCCTCCAGGCAGAGGAGCCAGCCCAGCCCAGCCCAGCTGAGACCCAAGGCAAGCCAAGACCCAAGGCAAGCCGAGACCCAAGGCAAGCCGAGACCCCAGCAGAGCCCAGCCAAAACTACAATTTTCCAATCCTATGTTCAACACATCTCTATCTATTAATATCTATGAATTGTCCTTGAGTAACACTTCTCTATATACAATATTACTTGTCTTCCTTCCCTCCAGTCACAAAACATGTACTCTTCCCCAATTTGTACCCCTTGATACCCCCACATAAAATTGTCCATGTGAAAACACAGGATACCGCAAGTCTATTCCTACTGTTCCCAGAGATTGACCTTGTGACTTGTTTATTGTCATGGAAAATGCAAGCCTCACAGGAAATTGTCACCTGTGTAATTCAAATGGCAATTGTTCTGCACTTGTTGAAACTATGATTCTAGGGATAAATGTGGTCTGTCCTGCCGATGGTCCTGAAATTATCCTCACAAACAGTACCCTGTTGGTCATTCGAACCAACCGAAGACGTGTCCCATTGCAAAGTCCCTGACCTACATCCAGATTCCAAAGAAGCATCAAAGGCACTCCAAGCTTGACTTTGAGTTGAGAGGCAGGAAGAAAACCCATGTTGATGGAGTTTAGATATTCTAGAAGATATTGATGATTATTGTCCTCTTGTCCTTTAATGGTATCTGTACTGATACAGTTTCTCCTCTCCTGGGAATTGATCCAGGACCTGAGCATTGATCTCATCTACTTCAGTATTTCTGGGACAACGGATGGCATGTTCCAAAAAGAACTTACCAGAGAACCAGCAAACCTGGAGGACCAGCAAAGCTCAAGCAGAAGAGATGAAGTCTGTCAGTCAATTGAATTGACCAGAACAGTGTCAATTAGCCTAAGATGTTGAGAAGACAATGAAGTATCTCATACCTGAGAGAGTAAAGGCAGTGTAGAAATTTGAAAGGAGCACAATGTGTAGAACAGGTCAATATTGTGGCAGATTGAAAACAGGGCAAATGCGAGTCAGGGTTAGTGTGCATGCAAACGTGTTCGGTCAATAGTGCATACAACACTTAGATTCTGCATCATGTCACAACTGCATATATTATTTTACAGTGTATATACAAAATTTTATGTACCTAAGATTAGATGGAGGACTCGACAATGCACGAAAACAACCAACGCATGAAAACAAACTGACACGGTAGATGGTAGCCATAGGTTGGTTATTGTTGCAGCCGGACATTTGTCGTGTTTTTTTTTTGTTTTTGGGACGGTGCATGGTGCTGGCATCAGTTAGCAGTGGTCGTGCGCGAACGCTGACCTGCTTATCGTTTGATAAGAGTCAGAATAGTGTTCTTAAAAAATTTGTTGGATGATGAGCTCACTATCACTGTAAAGCGCCAGTATGGCCTTGGACGGTCTGCAATGTACCTGGGTCGTCATTGGCGCAGGGGTCGCGGTGGAAGGAGAGGCCGCTCTCACTGATGAGGCGGTAGGCCCTACCTGTCCAATGGCATTTTCCAGCACCTAAAAACACAATTCTTATGCAGCAATGGACTGCTATGTAGGATCTGTTAGACCAGAGAGAAGAAGAGACGGAAGAGAGACGGACAGCTGTGGAGAAGCTCGAGAAGAAGCCGAATGGATATATCTGTGCAGCCGAAGGTTGCAGAATGGCAGCGAACACTGGGAAGATTCTGAAAAAATGTGAGTGGTATGGGATCGATTGCGTAGAACTTCAGCCGACGGTGCAATTTCACAACCCTTGCAACAATAATGTGAGTGGTATGGGATACAGGAATTGTATGCATCGATCCTCACCCAGAAACATCATGAAAGACCAAGAGCCATCTGACCTCAGGGCGGTCCAAGATGGCACGTGGGATTTTACATGTTATCCTGACAAAAGTCGGTTGAGCGAGAGGCAAGATAGCCTCGTGACCATGCTCTCACATATGTCACTGAGCAACCATTCATATCTTCGAGTTTTTCTGGCCACCCGTTCAACCCTCCTTTCGGAAGCTGTCATTCTTCAAGCCACCATGCCAGTGTCTTCTCGTCCACTTCATCCATTCAGTCCAGAATACTCAAGGCAGCGACACAGACAAAAACTACACAACAGGGGCGTCAATATATCAAGCTTATCGTTTATCCTGCATCCACATTCCATGCACAGAAAAAAAAAAGAGAGAGGAGAGGAGATATTTTCATACCTTGCTTGGCTCTCGCCACCGATCCCACTCCCAAACCCGCCATTGAAATTCCAACAGCGTCGAATGTGCAGTTTCTCAATATTGAACGGTGCAGTGCCGGGGGTGACGAATTTTCGGTCCAGTAGCGACAATGCGTCAATGGCACAATACGTGAACTGGGTGTCGGTTTCCCCAAACTGATCGCCTGCAAATACACCTGCGGGCATCTGCAATGATGTTATGGCTGTTTGCCATGTTCAGCGATGGTGTGACATGGTAGAGAAAAAAGGGAAGGGGGTTGGGGAGGGGGAGGGGAAGGGAAATAAAACAGCGCACAGTTTACGATGCGTGGAACGTCCAATCTATCCAGCGCATCGTGAATAGTAAGTTTTTGAACCCACGTAGGGTTGTCGGAAGGTGGGGTGCATTCGTGTCGCTGGGGTCATGCGTGTTGTCGGGAATGACCTTGGCCTGTGCTGGGCGGGCTGCATGTTTGTGTTGCACACCCACCACAGGCCGAGGTCCTTCCTCCACCACGCACGATGCGGCGACACCAGCGCACCGCACATCCTGAGTGTGGGACAGTCAGGACGTGGGGTGTGCTGGTGTGCACCGGGTGGGGTGGGTGGTGGGGGGAAGGAAAGGAGACGCGAGAGAGACACGATCGGTTGAACCAGTCACATGACCGGGTGCCCTTTGCCCTGGACTGGAGTGTGGGAACAGCTTATATAAATGCTGACCAATTAGCTTATCTAAAAACACCCACAAGCACCACAACTGAACTTTATATTATAGACTAGCTGTGCCCCGCCCTTCGGGGCATGCACTTCAGTCGCACTGATGTCATGGCTCGCGTCATATCGTTCTTAAAAAACAGTGCTTCCGCAGTAATGTGTACAGACCCGTCTGTGTTCCTCGACTCAACTCTTGCTGCGACCGCTGAACGCATTTGCTCACAATAAAATACTGACAAAAGGCTGGCCTAAGCCAACTGTCTTGCACGACGACTCGCAAACATAATGGCGGCGATGCTTGCTGGATGTCAGAGTTAGTTTCTGTTGGGTGCAAACTTGCATCTCACCCCTGAGAGATCAATCTCAATATATTGTAATATTATATCGATTCCGGTATCATTCAGTGTGCTTTTCAACTCTTAATTTTTCTCAATTTTATTTGTATTTTTACCCTCATTATTGAGGGAGTTATTCATATTCTACTATGTATGCTACTTACGGGCGCTCGTCCACGCACGACACGACTTGCATGGCCAGCTCCCTGGATTGGGAACCGGCAGCCTGGCTCAAACCTTTGATAGGGTCAAGGGCCGGATGCAGGGTATATGCGGGTGAAACACAACCCGCGCAAAGCCTCCCTCCTCAGTTATTGACTATACTGAGGAGGTGAGTTGTATAATATATTGTACAAGCCTTTAAGGCTAATTTTCTTTTTATTCTTTTGTAAGATAAATTAAATATGTATATTTTCCGAATATACACTTAGTTATTGACTATACTGAGGAGATAAATTAAATAGCTGCCTAAAGAATTCTTTAATCCTACTGTAACTTGCTCATAATCCCATCAGTTTCACCTTTTCCTTGATTGTTGCAAAGAAAAGTTGAAATTTAGCAGTTCAAATTCTCTGCTGTGCTGGTTGGGCTCTGTGCATGTGTTTGTACAACTACTTGAAATATAACATACTGTGTCAAAGATTAATACAACTCTATTGTACATATCTGAACCAATTGAAATTATAACTGACTGTCTCAAAGAATAATTCAACAGGGTTTAGCTGGACTTGGCTGGAGGTTTGGCTGGTTTTGGATTTGACAGGGCTCTGCTGGGGTTTCAGCTGAGCTCTGTTGGGGGGTTTGGCTGGGCTCTGCTGGGAGGTTTGGCTAGGCTCTGCTGAGGGGTTTGGCTGGGCTCTGCTGGGGGGGTTGGCTGGGCTCTGGTGGA
>QLPI01000694.1:0-10949 GCA_003314275.1 Chroogomphus rutilus
CCATTTGACCACTTCCCAGTGCGCTCTCCCTGGGTTCTGCATGAACTGCGCCAGGAAAGAAATGGCAAAAGAGATGTCTGGGCATGTGCCCAGTGCCACATACATGAGGGATCTGATGGCCTCCCTGTAGGGCACGTTTCGCATTTTGTCAAACTGACGAGGGGTGGAAGGGGATTGGGACAGTGACAGTTTGTGGTGGGGGTCAAGTGGTGTGCTGAGTGGGTTAGCGTCCTGTAGGTTAAACCTCTCAAGTATTTTCTCGATATACACAGGTTGTGAGAATGAGATTGTGCACATCTCACAGTCCCGCTTCACCTCTATTCCCAATAGCCAGCTCAGATCCCCAAGATCCTTGATTTTGAGGATGGTGCGCAGTTCATCCTTGAATGCACAGATTACAACTTTTGAGTTGCAGGCCATGGTGAGATTGTCGACATCTATGGCGATGATGAGAGTGTCCTGGCCAGCATATCTGTGGAATACAGCATGCTCAACTTTGCAACACATAAATCCGAACCTATACATAATGCTACACAGCATATTGTACCATTCCCTTCCTGATTGTTTAAGGCCATAGATCGCGTGGTTGAGGTGGCAAACGTGATGTTCCTGTCCAGGAATTTCATAGCCTTTGGCCTGGTGCATGTAAACCATCTCTGTAATTGGGGCGTTGAGGTATGCGCCATCAATGTCAGTCTGTTCAAGCTCCCAGTCATTCCTGACTGCTATGGTGGCAATGATGTGAATGGCAGAAAGTTTGGCAGTGGGAGAGAATGTTTTGTTGTAGTCTATCCCTTCCATTTGAGAAAAACCTTGCACGACGAGCCTGGTCTTGTGGGCTACAACGTTACCATTTGCATTGTGTTTGTAGCAAAAGACAAGCCTGCTGCCAACAATGTTGGCGCCGTCTAGGGGTTCTACAAGATCCCATGTGTGTAGTGTTGCATGCTGGTCCAGCTCCCACTTGATGGATGTGTCTCACGCTGGCCAGTCTTTGCATGAACACACATCGTCCAGGCTAACCAGGTTAACTCCCACACTCTGGGTAGCCGCCGCCATTACCTGTTCTAGCAAGCGGTGCATCGCTCATTCATCCTCCATACTGACCTCCTCTACCTCCTCTAGGACTGCTAAGGCCACGTTCCCAGTAGGGGCAGGCAGCCCCTTAGGATATATGGGGGCGTTCACATGACTGGTGCTGCTGCCTGTGCCGTCAGCAATCCCATGCACATATGTGGATGGTTTCTATATGCAGTGACCCCTGCTGAGTGGATCTGCATCCATGTCCTCGAATCCTTCGAGTGGGTCGATCTGTGCGTGACCTGTGGGTGGGTCTAGTAGTAGTGGTGGTAGTCCTTGGCCATGAGAGGCACCGCCGATGCCTTTACTGCCGTGGGTGATGGACCCCCCCTCAGTTAGTGTATCGGTGGGTGTGACCAGGACTGGAGTGTCGAACATCACATTGCATTCGATGGTGACGCGACATTTTCCGGGCCAGTAAACCCTATGGCCCTTACTTTCATCGCTGTACCCCACCCATCTCCCTTCATCTGCCTTGGAGTTGTAAGGGCAACCCCAGAGATGCCTGAGGACTATCACACAGGGCCTAGCAATGGGGGAAATCCTAAGTCTTGATTACTCCTGCATATACACAAGGAAAGGGACTTTACCTAGCAATGGGGGAAATCCTAAGAGGAAAACCTAAGTCCCATTGCTAGCGAGTCCTGCGCTCTATATACCCTGTACCCACGTGTCGCTTCTCCATCATACGCTACCCTTCCTCTGGTTCCGGCAGTACAATCTACCGAATGCCTGCGGGCCTGACCCCAGGAGCCTGGCCTAGGGCCTCGGTGTCTTGGTTTGGCATATGACGGGAAGGTCGGTCGGTTGCTGGCCAGAAGGGGCAAGTCTGTTGAGTTCTCCCAATTCCCATTCCTTGGTCCTCCCCTCCATGGGTGTCTCTCTCATCTATCACTGCCGTCCCATCATGCCAAGACTTCGGCAGACCGTATCAGTCTGCCGGTTGGGTGACTGGTGCTTGGCTCAGGAAAATAGATGGGTCGTCCCCTGACAGGAGTCTAGTTTGCCGGCATGTGCTTTCAGCACAAACACCTTTGTGCCCCACTCAGGTAGGTCGGTGAGGTCAGGCTTCGTGCCATGTATAAGCTCGTACGGTGTTTTGCCATCGAGCACATGCATTGAAGTTCTGTTTTTAAGCCACACCGCATGTTGGACTGACTCGGTCCACAGGAACTTCGGTAGGCTAGCCATCAAAAGCATAGCCTGTGCATGCTCCAGTAGTGTTCTATTCAGGTGCTCCGACATACCATTTTCCTATGGTGTGTCATGTACGGTAAGGCTTTGTACCATTCCTTTTGACTTAAGGTACGCCGTGAATTCCTGGGAGAGGTATTCACCCCTACAGTTGGTTTGTAGGCACTTCAGCTTCGCACCATGCTGGGTTTCAACCCATGCCTCATACTGCTTATAGCAGTCAAATGCTTCCCCTTTCCTTGCCATTGGAACGAGTAAGTCTACCTGTTGTGGTCATCAGTGAAGCTAATGAAGTATTCTTTTCCATCATAGCTCTGGTGGTTTGTTGGCCCCCAGATGTCTGAGTGGACCTTTTCGCCGAAGGTAGAGGCTCGTGGTCCCTCCTGCACCTGCAGGACAGGCTTGCGTATAGGTTTTGCTTCTGTGCATGCCTTGCAAAAGCTTGGCTTGCTTGACATATCAAGGTCGAGGCCGGTTATAGTACCATCCTGGACAAGCTTCTGGTGTGAAAGGCAACAAATTCCCACAGTAATGTGCTCTTCCAACTGAGCCAAAAGGACACTATGCCAGGTTATCTGGCATTAGTCTGTGGGCACTATTTAAATAGCAACTTGTTATATGTATTCACCAACCATTGCAATGGTATGTAACAGTACCTTCCCCTTAGGTACCGAGCCCTCGAGGTGCCACAGTGATGATATCTTAACAGGTTTCCCAGGCCTGTCTGTAGCTCCCCCCAAGCACTCTAATTACTGTTTGACATAGCAGACCCCCATGATGTCATGGACCATCATGTAAGCCAGGGTTCCTGGGGTCCAAGTGATTGCAACAACCCTCTAAATTATTGCACACACAGGGATTTGAACCGCTGACCTTTGGTAACCTGGCATACTGTGAAAGGCAACAAATTCCCACAGTAATGTGCTCTTCCAACTGAGCCAAAAGGCCACTATGCCAGGTTATCTGGCATTAGTCTGTGGGCACTATTTAAACAGCAACTTGTTACATGTATTCACCAACCATTGCAATGGTATGTAACATCTGGGCAGTCTGTGGGGATATGCGGCCCATGCACTGATGCAACTTGTCCACAGTGAGTCGTTTTTGCACTATGTTTGCCGGTACTGCCACAGACTTATGCTCTACCTTGTAGAGCCCATTTGAGAGTGGGACCTGCCCCAGCAAGGCCCCTTTGGTGTCTCAAATCAAACATTTTCGGTCCTTAAACAGGACCGAGTAACCAGCGGTGTCACAATGTGTCAATGATATCAGCGTGAATGCCAGATCCAGGCAGTACAGCATGTCTTTCAATGTAACGTGCATCATTGTTTTTCCATTGGGGATACCAATCCTCATATTCCCTATTCCAGTAGCTTGGAATACAGTCTTGTCTGCAGCATTGATTGCACGTGGCACAATCTCCTTGAAGGTAACAAACCAGTGCCTGTCTGGTGACATATGCCCTGACACGCGCGAGTCATAGATGTCGACTTCCCGTCCCATCAATGCACTCGTTCCCAGCATGAGTGTGGTCCCAGAAAATGTCATCGTGAAGGCAAATTCCTCACCTTCTGCTGCCGCATTTGCTGAACTGCCTCCCTTCGTGTCTTCATCCTTTTTGTCTTTCTTTTTGGCTTTAGAGCAGCAGTCCACTCTCTTATGTCCCTTTTTCCCACAGTTCCAACATTCTATGTTGGTTTTTGTAGTATTGGAGGTGCCCTTGCATGCCTGTGATTTTCCATGCCCTTTTGCTGCAGTGAGAGCATTCTTACTCACTTTCAGTTGGCGCTCCTCGATGGTGAGTTATTTGAACTCGTCGATCAACGTACTGACTACCTGATCCGGCTCCAACTTCACCTTTGCATGTGCCGCTGACATTGTAATCGCGTTAATCAGTGGGCGGTATGATTTAGGGAGCGACCCAAGGATAACGGTAACTAGGTCATCATCGGTGAATCTAGCATTCATCCCAGCGAGTTGCTCTTGCATCCTCATAATTGCCTCCAGGTGTGTACGGACATTCGACTCATCCTTGCATTTCATCTCGTACATCCAGTGCCGCATATCGACCTTAACGGTGAGTGCTCTGGTTTCATGTTTTGAGCACATGGCATCCCATACATCCTTGGCTGTAGGGAGGTTGCGGATTTCAATGAGGAGGCTGTTGGGGACCATGGTAAATATCTGGGCCATGATCGTGGCCTCCTGCTGATTGTAATCATCCTAGTGTTTTTCCAAATTGTCCAGGTCCTCTTCCTCCTTCACCGTTAGCCTATGGCCCCTGGGATAGGTGGGGATCGGAGGGGGGATTCTGGTGGTCCCGTCCAGGTGGCATTTGGCACCACAAGTCACAGACAGGGTGGCTAATGTTTGACTTTTCCAGGTGACCCATTTCATGCCATCCCTGGCCAGCTTCAGGACGACAAACAACTTAGAGGTGGGGGTTGACATATGGGCTCTGTAGGGCCCATAACCTGTAGCGGTTATACACAGTAGCTAGATACAAAGAGGCTCAGTGAATGGGCGGTTCACTCAGTGTATGTATTGTTACTATACCTAGATACAAAGAGGCTACAATGTAATGAGTGCCTATGTATCTAGGTGTACAAAAGGGAATACACACCTCAGTGAACGGGCGGTTCACTGAGGGGCTGCTTTCTACTCGTTCAATATATATACGGTCCCGGTCAAACATGGCCGGGACCTCCATACCTTACTGCATTCAGTGCTTATACATCTTAGTTCCAACATCTACTACCTAAGGATAGTATGAATAGGGCTCCTACCTAAACAGGGGAGTTCCTTAAAAGGAAAGTCTTAGGATTCTGTTAGTAAGCCCTTCTCTATATATATTTTCTATGTAAGTGGTCTATGCACTCACTTACTAATTGATACATTTTTGGAGTTATATGAGCCAACTTTCTGGCACCAAGTCCAAGGTCCAGGTACCTGGCTCCAAAGTATATTTATCCCATTCTAAGCTCATCTTTACTCTTTGGCCAAGCAGACCATGGATGTCCAGCTGTAGAAGCATTGCCTGTGTGGGGGACATGGATACCCATTTTGTGGGTGTAATGGACATGCTGACATGATGGATGTGACTTGGATGTGATGGACTTGATTTGTAGTACAGTAGTTGTTCTAAGTGATGCTTCAGATGTCTGAGATCCAAGAGAAGATCAAGGATATAACCTCAGACCTTTCTTCTTACCTCTGGACCCTTGCCCTTGGTTGTGGGTTATGCCAGGTTGGATGGGCTGGTTTTGGAGTTGAATCAGAGTTTGAAAAGGGTTGTCCCCTGACAGGGACTGAGGACTGAGGTGGACCAAAGTGAGAGGGATAACCTGTGTCAGATTGTGGGCATTTGGGCAGAGAGCTGATATATGTAAGTATTCATTCTCTTGCCTTCCTGGTATTATTTCCATGTATGTACATGACTAGCTGTCAAACACTAAACTCCAACTACCACTAATAAGTCAGATGGAGGGTAATCCTCAGTTGTATTGGAATGAAAACCATCAATCTCACGGGACATATTTTACCATCTATGGTGCATTTGAAGATCTAGGTGACCTAGCGCAAAGCCCACTCCACGTATCCACGAGACCCAATCATATTTATATTTGAGATTCGAATGCAGACTGAGCTTTGAAATATATCTTGTATTTGCTTGAACTTACACTAAATACACTTAAAGTCTGTTCTTCGTGGTACGGTATCAAGAACACTACTACATAGTTTTTTTTTTCATTGTTGGATGCGATGCTATACTTTTCTGATTCTGTTTAAAAAATCGAAATCCACGGGGCATGGCTCCAGGCAAAAAAAAAAAGGAAAATTTGGTAGAAAGGTCATGTAGGTGTTTTCATTCATTCCAAAAAAAAGTATCTCTGGCATAGTTCGTTTCCTCAACGCGGCTTGCGGTATGAGCTTTGTTATTGTACACAGGGATCAAAAGTACAACACATCGTATAGTACAGGAAACATATAAGGGAAAGCTGTCATGCATGGTGTGCCGAGAACACGGAGGAAATAATCAGAAGTTAGTTAGGCCGCCGATTCATACACGTTCTTTCGTGTTTCTCTTTATTGTAATTCCTAGTGAACTTTGAACCACTGCAAAGACAAGTTATCAATGGAACGAAGCATCATCTGATGTTGAATCACTCACCACACTCGACACTTATGTGATGGACCCTCATTCTCCGTCCTAGCATGACGATCAGCACCTCCCCTGTCAGCGTAGGTCTTGCCACTGATAAGATTTGAGTGTACAATTTTCGCTGGATGGGAATAGGATACATACCAACTGCAAGTAAAATTTTTCAGATGGTGAGAGTGAACGTGGTCCCGAGCACTCTCAAACGTCGGAAATGGTGGGTGTTCACATTGTTTGTATATACATTGATACCGCTCTCCACTTGCAGTCCAAACAGTTTGGACGAACCAATCATGCCACATGTGTCCTGCTGGGTTTTGTGTGATGGTATGAAGGATACTCTATAAATGACGTTAGCGGTTCACCACGAGTAGCAGGATCAACGGTACTGACAGTAGCTGTGGAACTGGAAGAAGGCCCCCCCCAGAACGAAGGGTCATTGTAAAGGGATTCAGATAGACCTTGAAGATCTGGGACTGTATGTGAGTATGAGCCAATATAGACTTCAAGTAATTGTTGCGGTGCTCACCTAAACCCTCGTATTGGCTCATTCCGTTGGTGGGAGGTGGGCGAGGGAACAGCATTAGAAAGTTATCCTTTTTTTTTTATAGAATTAGGAATGGCAGCATGGCGAGATGGCCAGCGAGGGTTTTACAATATTGCGGACCATAAATAAACAACTCTGCCAGCTTGCCCTTGCTCGCCAATGTTCTCATTGAAAGGGGCCAGTTTCTTGAAATCTGCCAGCATGGCGGAAATGAAATGGCAAATTGAACACGAAATAGTACTGGACGTGTCGGATGATGCAGTAATGTCTACCAGGTGAAGGATATAGCGAAAAAAGAGAGAGACGAGGCGACCGAGAATCGTTTGCTAAACGAGATAAAGTTAATGGAAATGGAAGTTAGATATAGGAGCTGACCTTGTTGCACGGCCCGCTGGCCACCCAGTTAGGCAATTTCCTACCATTTTTCAGGCATTTTCCTCCAATTTGTGATATAATTCTCATTTAGCGAGCCGACACTGCCTGCCATGCCTTTGCCAGGCCTGAATGACCAATCGTCGGCTTTTGTTGACATATCACCGATGGACAACACGAATTCCACCTTAAATGCGCAAAGAATGATGTAGCCAGTTTGCTGATATGAGTCAACTAACAAGCCAGGGTAAGAATTGTCAGGAGAAGTAACATACGCGTCATACACCAAGTCGTTTGACAGCGAAGAAATACAGGGAGTGTGATAACAGACTCCAAATAGGGAGAAGGGAGGGTAGCAAGCGCATCGAAAAGCTCGAAAACAGGCAGACGCCCGGTCAGCGCCGGCCCACTGTCTGAAGAGCACCTCCACCTTACCGGTTCTAAGGGACAACCTCAGTATGTTGATAAGTCTCTGTTCAAGATGAAATGCATTAGATGCATCACTGTGTGTGTAGGAGGATCCTACTTAGAGGTGTGAGGCCAGCTATGCCATTAGAGCGCTGAGTAACGACTAGAAAACGATGCACATACTTATGTATTTAAAAGATGCATAATGGATGCAAGGAAACCTGTAATAGAAAGTTGTAGTTGCGCAAAGGAGGCGATGGTTCACTGTGTCTCTACTGGGGACTGTCGTCATATAATATTTTTGTGCGTTATCTGTTGAGACCGAGCCTTACGGGGTTTACTGTAACGAAAACTTTAGGAAATAATGAAACTATGCATTCTCATGTCAGTAGGAAGATAAATTGTATGTATAAAATATCGATTGACGCACAGCTGCTACAGGTTATTACTCGTGCGGAGACGGGTCTCCTTAGCAGCGTCTTCCATCACACCGCTAGACCAAAAACCACTGTCAGAGAGGGGGTCATAATTCAATAAAACCATGGGAAAGTGGAAATCTAGCGTGTGAAGGTCACTGTCAGAGTTACGCTTGAGCACACAGAAGAACCAGCAACCGCAAGGCTCGTAGGCATCAAAAGGAACAATCATACCATCATCGTCTTGAGAATAAAGAGGGGCCACGGGACAAACATCCAGGATTCCAAAAAAGATGGCCGCTCAAACCCTATCACTCGAGAAGGTTTTCAGTCAGTCATTCTGAGTCTCTCCGTCGCGATTGTGCCAATTCATTCATCCAAAGCCTCAGATGCTTAGATACGGGCAGCTTAGGATGGGAGGAGCTTGATATATAATCTGTAATGCGAACTTAACGCGATCAGCACTGCTTCCACGCGTTAGCCGCGCTGTTAGCCTCTGGTTAGTCCAACTAATGCCCATAATACAATTTTTTGGAGACTTTATTTACTTACCTCGGTTTGTCAAAGATTCCAACAGTCTACAAAGGTTCCAATAGGCCTACAGTTGTCATATGTTCACAGGTAAAACAGTAAGCGGAGCAAAATTCACTTACATGAATATTTTTCGACTAATATACTCGCTTCCATGAATTTATCCAGTCCCAACAGGCTTCGATAAGTGTTATTTTTGTGTGAGCGTGAACTGCGGGTGTATAATGAATGGTCTGAACTCGGGACTTTAATTTTCAACCCCGGCCGAAATACCATTGGCAAATTCGCGTCGTATCATCAACCCACACACACACGCGAGTCTGCCACCGATGGCACCAAGCCAGAGACGCTAAAGAGCTAATGGGTATCAATGAGATGGAATAATGAGACCGGTAAGGACCATTTGCATCCACTAGTTGAGATATGGTACATGCTTCTGGCCCGCTATAGTCTATAGACAAAGAACCTTGAAGCGACCACCTACTTTCTGCATACCGCCGAGCCATTTCGACCCCCAACACATCACAACAAATGTCATCGACATAGAATTCTTCACATCGATGGCCACGTGCGGGACGCACTGTGATAGGTTACCCGGCTTGCCATTTCTTGAATGAAGGGGCAACGATAGCTACCCTACGACAAGCTTCCTGTATCACCTCCCGCAGTGCTATTACTCCTTCGAGCACGGCAGCCGAAACTTATCACATGGCAAATCATTCACAGGAAATATTGTTGATCATGAATCGACCTCCAGTCCCCCAAACATCTTAGCTTTATCGCCACATTACCATCCCCACTCAACTCACAATGCTCATACACTGCACGTATTTGTGAATTACCCAGCTCAAAAACTCCTCAGTTACTCCTCAATTACACCGTCAAGCTCGATAAGCTTCTTCGAGCAATAACCCAGTGACCAGTCTCGATGCTTCCGTTATTGCATTAATGCACATGGTTGAAGTGACCTGTTTCGCTATTACTTCAGGGAGATGGACTCTATCCAGAGCGGTGATGACTTGTAGACGTCAGTGCAAGCCAGGCTCCAGCCTTGAAGATTCAACATGCTTATCTCAAAATATTGAGGAGTTTGATGAGTTTCTTTTGCATCCCGAGGCGAATCTTATATACCTTGTCAGATTCCCATGCCTCCATGAGAGCCATTTTATCCTTCGATATCCATCTCTTGAGTTCCTCACCGGGCACAAAATTGGTTGCCGAAAGAGATGTTCAGACATGAATGTGATGCCAGTATGATGCATGGGTGATTCTTCTTCTGAATCGACAAATTCCAATATGAAAAACGGTCGCGGCCTAATTTTACTTCGCGTACTCGATTCTCCACTGTGTGTTCCCATTTAGCTAGGGCGGCGAATATGGGGAGAGAGAGATCTATCGAACTAGGATGACGTTGCAGCCAGAGGTTGGACAAGCCTCGAGCCTGCTCTGCATCCCCTAAATATACTCATACCCGCAGAGTTCAGTTAGCAGTTCCCATAAACACAATATTCAATCACCAATCATAGCAAATGGTAACCAATTCATTAAATCCTTCAGCACAGTGATTCGCAATCATAGTATCTTCGTAAGGTTCAAGAATGGAAGTCTTGACCGCTGTATCCAAGCGTGTCGAGGACGATCCCTCCATATCCTTTGTGGAAGAAGGCGAAATAGCTTGGTGTGAGCAGAAGTTGAAGAAAATCAATGCAAGATGAGGAGAGTAGAGCTGTTCTCCAACTTCGCTGAATAGTAGTAATAGTAGTAATGGAGACCGTCCGTAAAGATAATATCTTTGTACAGAGCGAGATCCATGACAGAAAAGAAAATTAATTAGCAGCGGCGACTCCGTTAGCTTTATGTATCAGTTCCCCTGCGGCAATACCCTCGGCATTATGGGCCCGTCCTCGTCGTCAGGTCTCTGCATATTCCAACAAAATATTTTAGTCCAAAGCACATGCAAGACGTAATATTCATTATCATCTCTAATCCGGTCACCATTACCGCTTCCAATTATGTCATTGGGATTGGTATGTTCTTATACCAAACCACATATTCTCAATCACAGACTCGCAAGATACTCGTCAATGACAGTGTTGAGCTCGTTAGGCTTCTCGAACATAACCCAGTGACCCGCCTCAATCTCACGCATCGTTGCATTTGTGCACATTGCTGAAGTAGCTTGTTTCGCCACATCAGGATTACAGACAGGATCCAGAAGCGTGGCGACTTGTAGAACTGGATG
>QLPI01000695.1:0-14011 GCA_003314275.1 Chroogomphus rutilus
CGGCACTCTCCCGGGTATCCCTCTGTCCCAAATCGGTGGCACGCATGGGAAGTAGGGCACAACACACGAGCACGTTGAAGCCATGCCACTATTCCCAGCCTGCAGGACTTGGCCACTCCTCGGCATTCCTGGAGCCTGACAGGAGTGCCAGGCTATAAAACAATGATTGTGGCCAAGGATAAAACAAGGACAGGATGTCCCAAAGTAAGGCGGGTTGAGGGATAAGGAACAGATGGGGTAGGTTTAATAGTTGGTGGAATGAGGAAGAGTGGACAAAGGATGGAGATGGGAATGTGAAGGGTGGATGTGCCAAGCCGAGACCGGTGTACCAAGTAACTTGCATGCAGCTTGGACACTTAGGTGTGGATGTAGTCCAATTTACTCGGTTGGCACTGCCAAATTACTGGACACTCAGTACTGTCAAGTCCGCAACACCAAGTACCGGCTCACTCGGGAATACCGACCAACCGGCCCTTGCCCACATCATCTTACACTACCACGCGGCCTCGGCTCGGTACACCCGGTACATCGTCTGGACCACTCCTCTCGTCCTATCCTCTTCATTGTTCCTTCACCCCCTATCTACTCTTTTACCCGTTCCCCCTGAACAACATGACGGCCACTCATTGTCCTGGCCACTGCCTATTGTTTTATCTTCGGTCGTCCTCTATTGTTCTATTCTTGCCCACCACTTCATTATCTTATTCTCATCCATACTCCATTATTCTAATCCCGCTTACATTCCTTATTCTATTTCTGATCACTGTGGACAATCCCTCCATGTGGTTTCTTCATACCTTATTGTTTCCATTCCTTACGCCACCCTGTTCCACATCTTGCTTCTTAACTATATAAGTAGCGGGATGTATGTAGATAGTTCCTCACTCAGAATATTAATTTGGTTCGCACCCCTTTGTCCGTTCCCTATCTCTAAAGTCCTTCGCTTGAGCCGACGCCCTTGGCATCCTCACGAGACTCCTCCTACTATCCAAATTAGTGGCATGCACGGAACAGCAGGACGCAACGCATGAGCACGTTGAAGCCTAGCCACTCCAAAATGGTTTGCAGGACTTAACCAATATTTCGGCGTTACCAAATCCTGACAGGTACGTGTACTTGACACTAATGTCCAAATGCACCTAGAGACCCTCATGAGAATGCAAGAAAGCTTGCAGGGATAAATGAAGGACTTACTGATGACAACCTAGTCACCATCATCCTTGTCTTGCTTCCCAAGTTGTATCACTCCATTATCAATATGATTACTACAGCTGGACCAGGTGATCAGTATGCTAATTGATGAGTTTGAAAGGCTTACCATCAAGGAGCAACAGCTGAAAGTGAATGAGAATGCTCTCACTATAGCAAATTTTATAGGGGTGATTACACCCATGGGTGTAGGGATATTGGTAGTTGGATTTAGGTGCATTAGTACTTTGAATGAATGGATCTATAATTGACTCATGGTAATATCTTTCCCTTGCTTGGTGAGATAGAGAGGGTTTTGCAGCTTATACCTTCTGTCAAGCCTACAATACCAAGCTCTGGTTCACTCAGCAGTACCGACCAAACAACCATTATCATTAATCCCACACACCAGTGATAAGCCATTCCTCACTAGTATGTGGTCTCGGCTCAGTACATTTGGTTCATTATTTGGTTCACTTTCCCTACCCCACCCTCCTATTCTTTATTATTCTTCTATTCCCCATCCTTCCCTTTGCCCGTTTACCCTTGGGACATTCACTATTCATTTATCACTCATTTGTGGCCCTATTTTTATATATTCGGCTACCCTCTATTGTTCTATTTTCCCTCACACTCCTACTTGTTTATTATTGGTCATATCTCATTGTCTTATTCTCATTTACATCATATTGTTCTATTCTAGATCACTGTGGACAATACTTCCACATAGTCTCCATGCCTTATTCTTTTCTCCATGTTTTATGCCACCCTTATTCCACATTCTACCTCTTAGCCTATATAAGTAGCAAATGCATGTACATAGTTCCTCAGTCTGAGTATCAACTAGGTTTACACCTTCCTGCTCACCTCCCTCTGCTTAGAAGTCCTTCACTCAGGCCGATACCCTTGGCATCCTCTTGAGCATCTCTTCCATCCCAAATCAGTGGCATGCACAGGAAGTAGGGTGTAATGCATGGGCACATTGAAGCCAAGCCACTACGACTGGCCTGCAGGACTTGGCCAGTTCCTGACCATACCTTCGGCATTACTGAGGCCTGACACCTTCTGTAAAAATGACATCTCTCGATTCAAATATATGATATGTTTCAGGGTTATAAAGGCAGTATGCATCATGTCCAAAATACATGATCAGTATACATTTGATAGATATGGATCTAGCTTGTTTAAACATCCTCCAGCCTCTACTGGGATTTTGGTATAGTCACACAACCAAAGGGGTGAAGATGAAATATATTAGGTTTGTTGTGATATCACAACTCAAATGGGGTGACTGATGGATTTCTAGTACTGGGAATGAAGTTATTCAGGTATATTATTGTTTACACAACTTCACACCATATAACAGGGGATAAGCCTGTTTCATGCAGTAATACACAAACCCATTTGATGATGGTTCAGTGAGTATGCTCTACCACACCATGTGAGGCTGATGGATATGCTGATGTAGTCTCACGGATGATTTCATTTGTTGTGAGGAATGCATGCTGTGATGTGTGGCAAAATTCTACACCCCCATCCATTCTTATACACTTGACCTTCTGCCCTGTCTGATTTTCTGTCAAAGTGATTCTCTGCTTAAGTGCCTCCTGGGTTGTATCTGCTTTTTTATCTGTTAAGAAATGCCCCCAAGTAAAACCTGAGTGGCCATCAATAACAGGCATCATATATTTTTCCCACCAACTGATCTCACCCATGATGCACTTTGTATATCAATGTACAAGCATTCTCCAATTGTAGCATCATGGTGATCATTTTGAAAAAAGGGGTGACAAGTATGGTCTCCTATAATACAATTCTCACAAGCTCCAAGTGTTGTAATATGGATCGTAATATCCATACCCTCAACAATTCCATCATGATGCATTCAACTGATTTTTTGGTAGTTGACATGTCCAAGGCATCAGTGCCATATATTGATATCAGCTGGCTTGACATGTGAATGAGCGGAATAGGTATCACAGTGGTTTTGGCTGTGAGTGCATGGTTGATATTCATTTTAATTGTACTTGAGGTAATCTGGTCATCCCCTGGATAGACATCCACTTCATACATAGTACTCACATTCTTCCCAGACATAAATGGGGGGGTTTTTTTTTCAATGAATGTGAAACCACCACCAAAGATTGAGTAACAGCCAACCTCATCAAGTCATCCAATAGACATGAGGTTATGAGATAACTCAAGGGTATGGAGTGTATTTATGAAGGTAATGTTGATTATTCTCCCATCAAAAACCACTCACTTTCTGACAGTTCTAATACCATATGTTTTGAATGTTCTCCCTGCAGTGGCTGTTGTCCCCTTTTTTCATCAAATAGCCTATAGGTTGAAAAATCACTAATATTAACAAAGCAGTGGTCACTGACTGCAGAATCTGCATATGTAATGATATAGGATCCATGGTAATGAGATTGTTGGATCATAAAGGCATGGAAGCTTTCTCCAGAAGTGGAAGTTGCAGGCCCCATGGGTACTTTCAACATACTGGATTTGAGCGGGTAAGAGAGCTATGCGCTGTCTTTTGTTAGGTTGTTGCAAGTGCTTGGCTGGTTTGTGAGGTTGGGTTTATGTGGCATAATGCTACCCAAACGAGTGTTGCAATAACATCTGCTGATGGATCTTGAGCCTACACTAGCCTCCATCTACAACAGATGGAACAATAGATTCCTCTCAGTTGAGACTATCAATAACTGATGGAACCTCACAATCATGTGGAATTGGTTAAGGAGCAGGGCAAATCGGTGAACACGAATCGACATTGTCTTTCGGGCGCTTGCACCAGAGAGCGTATTACCTAAATTGGCGAGCGGCTGGTTCGACCTCCCATCTCTCCCGCGGTCACACGTAAAGACTCGGGGGAAATATCGAGAATCGCATCGCTGAACTGTGCCCATATACCAGATGACATCTCAACTCTTAGCTGACAAGACTCGATATTTCACCTCGCATCATGAGTTACGCCGTGTGGACATTTTTACTTAACTTGGTACAGTGCATCTGCTTACGATCGAAAACTCTGCGCCTCAACCTTTACCCTGGGCATACAGAGAAAACAAAACACGTTGTCATACCTCAAAATGAGACCGTCATCCCATATATGTTCCGTATAAGTTTCGTCCTATCGCCGAAAGGTGAGCTAGATAGCTAAAATACCCTGTATAAAACTGTATAGACAGTGCAGCAGGTAAGCAGCATCACAGGTAATGTATCATTGTATTTTCTCCAGCCTACAAAGGGGCTATTGATTAAATCCTAAAAAGGAAACTATTTCCCAAGGAACCTATTTGAAGAGGGAGCATTTGACACAGTGACTATATTATTTCAGTACCCATTATCTATTTGGGTTACATGATATGGGTACACACACATCATCTCCAAATTTTTCCCACTCCAAACTCACTGATGGTGACAACTGAATTACATCCCTGTGAACTATCCGCTCATGTCAATCAAGAAACACACGCACGAAGCCTCCTGTGGCCGGAAATTGACGCTCCAGTGCCTGAATGAGCTCGTACCGTGGGCTTGTACCGAATCTTTGGTGCATATTCGTCGCTATTATTGGGATATTGTAGCCCGTTGAAATTTTCCATCAGACACGATAAGTAATTAACAATCCTGGAAATAAAAGAACCAAGATGATCAACAACAAGGTGTTTTGCTGCCCGAGTCTCAGTTACATTATATTTATTCCTCTGGCTCATAGGTTGAGTCCGCATAGGTTGAGTCCGCATCCGCTTACAGGTTGATACTTTCTATGGAAAATTTAACCATAGGACAACTTACAGGCATACAACAGTCTCGTTTAGTGGTGTATCCTCAGCATGAAAATGAACGCTGATGCACTCATTCCCTGGTTGATATTTCAGCGGCTGGGATCACACTTGTAATTTTGGACCACATCATAACGTTTAACCAAGAAAGAAAACTCATCTGGTCTCTGGGAGGAGGATTTTAAAATTGGCATTCCTTACGAATCGATACATCGTGCCAATAGTCTACGCTCTCAACATTTATGGTCCGTCTACCTCCCTTTCTATGCAAACTTAATTCAACAGCAGACTTGAGCGGACTTAGTAACTTTCGTCTCTCAAATCCGGTATTTCCTCAATATCACATTGATAAATTAAATTAATTAATACTGACACAGAGTAGTTGTAAGGGTATTCAACTGTCTCTTGGTCCCTGTGTCCAGTACAAAATTTCATCTGTAGTTGCCACGTTTCTATTGTCATGACTTCGACCCTAGGTCTAATATCGATAAACCTCTCAAATGGTGATGTCTCATTGTCCTATGCTTATGACGGTTAATTGATGCATTTGGGCTATGGTATTGTTCAAGGTGAAAAAGCTCTGGGAAGGAAGCACAACTATTACTTTGCCATCGCGGCTGGCGTACTTGTTCGCCCAGGTTGGGATACTCGTCACGGTAGGGTTTGGAACGTTTGAGGAACTATGTGAGTAGTAGTACATCTGGAGTTACATATGAATATGAAACATTACAGTGGCACATTAAGCATCTGTTTAATCACCGATTACCCAAGAGCATGGATATATTGGAGCAACTATACAGTGTGAGTCCTTGTTGAGAATAGGGAGTATTTACATTTTCTTCTACAGGTCATTATCCCACCCTACACTATCAACATCCACATCCATCCCCTTACAACCTGCGACCATTCACCATACGCATGCAATATTCATTCGCATATCAAGTTACCGGGCACATACTGAATCACCGAGCGCGCGCATGATGCACCGCCGCAGTAGTATTGTACCGCGTCAATTAGTTGCAATTACTCCTTGTTGAAGTAACCGGCAATACGGCCGCATATGAACCGGAAGCTCCGGGTAATACTCACCATATAAGGATGCCCGGCTTAGCACTCGATGACGCCTCTCCGTTATTACGGTAGGTACCACGGTTCGCATATGACGTTCCATTCTGGCTGACTCGCGTGTCGTTTTTGTCAGTGAAATGGTTGGTGGCCTCTGAGTTCCTCTCCCTCAATACTACGATAGGTTTCACGGCCCTCATTGGACTCACAGCTGTCTCGCCTCGATGTATCTATCGGCGGTGGTATGGCGGCCTTCGTCTTGTGGTTCGAGTCCTCTGACGCGCACGATGTTTCGCTGTTGTTCTGCACCGGTTCTATCAATGTTACGGTATGTCTGGTGACTCGTGCTGGATCTATGGCCGTCTGCTTTGACGGCTCATCCTCTACCCACATTGATACAACGATCAATAGCCTCTTGAGGCTTTTAGTTCCCGCATCTTCCATCAGCATGTCTATGCTGGCAGTCCACGGCAGTTCTTCGTTATCGATGCTATGTGATGTGTTTAGACTTGTTTGCGCCGGTGCGGCTGTGGGTGGCTCCAGATTTATTGCTGGCGTCGTTCTTGTCACTTGTGTGATCACTTCTTGGGTCACGGTTGCACGTGGCTCGTTTGGTGACAAGTAAGTGGCCTCTCTTCTTTCTCGAGTCTTCACTGACTCTTTTTTTTTTTTTTTTCCAAGGAGGGGAATCTGCTTTCAGACACCATATGACATTAATGTACAACTAGGTAGTATGGGGTCGTGTCTCTTTTACCCGACCCACTAAACCCCCCACAGCTGGGGGCTAGGTTGTGTCAAGCACCAAAAGTGCTGAGGTTGTGTGGGCTGAGTACTAATGCAAAAGTACCAACTTCATGATACTGGCTGGGTATCAGCCAAGTCCAATAGACCAAGTGGATGTGGCTGGCTTCAATGTACTCATGCATTGTGCCCTACCTTCCATGAGGCCACTGATTCCAGACAGAAGAATAACTTGGTAGGATGCTGAGAGTGTCAGCCCAAGTAAGGACTTAAGAACAGGAGGACTGGGGGTTACAAAGTTAATAATCAGAATGAAGAATACTTTATATAGTCTAAGAACTGGAGGTGAAAGATCTGGAACAGGGTAGCACAAGGTATGCAAAAGGGAATAAGGTATGAAAAGCATGTGGAAGCATAACCAAGAATAGAACAATGGCCATAATCCAAAAATAGAACAATAGATATAACCAAAATAGAACAATAGAATCTAACCAAACATAAAACAATAGGAACATGACTGAAAATAAAACAATAGAAATATCCCAAGGTAAAACAGAACAGGGCATAGAAGAATAAGCAGGGTGGGAATAATAGATAATGAATAAAGGAAAACATGAATAGTGAATGTACCAAGCCGAGACTGATGTACTTAGTGACTTGTAAATGACTTGGTCACCTGTGCATAGAATTAGATGTTTAGCATTTGGTTGGTATAACCAAGTGAACCAATGCTTGGTAGCATGTACTTAACAGGTTGCCACTCTGCACTCCATACTTGGTGGTCCATAGTCAGACTAAGATGGGTTGGACCCCATGCGGGTTATAGACAGGTGGTGTTAGGGCAATGCTATTGACAAGGTCATAATGACATGATAATCTTATATTTATGAGCTGAAAGGGGATATTCCACCTGGTGTAGTAGTAATCCTCAGTTTATACAAGGTCTACTATTAAGAAATACATGTAAAGCTCACCTAGCATAGTGTCAAGTGCACGTACCGAGTGTCTGGTAATTTGGCAGTGCCGACCAAGTAAATCAGACTACATCCATGCCCAAGTGTCCAAGCCGCATGCAAGTTACTTGGTATGCTGGTTTTGGCTTGGCACATCCACCATCCACCATCCACATTCCTTGCCCCCATCTCTCATTCACCTTACCTCAATCACCATCCATTAATCCCACCACGTCTACTCCTCATTCTTTGATCCACCTCACCTTGGGACTTCCTGTCCTTGTTTTATCTTCGGTTGCAACCATTGTTTTATAGTAGGGCACCCCCTATTGTCCTATCCTTGGCCACATTTCTATTATTCTATCTTTTATTGTTCTATTCCTGTTTGCGTTCCTTCATTCTAATTTTACTCATTGTGGACAATACCCACATGCTCTGCATACTTTATTGTCCCACATTCCTTATTCTACATATTGCCTCTTAAACCTATATAAGTAGGGCATGGATGTACATATTTTCTCGTTCTGGGTATCGACTAGGCTTAGGCCCTTCTACCTTCTCCTCCTCTGTTAAGTCCTCTACTTGGGCCGGCATCATCAGCATCCTCCCAAGTATCCTGTCTGTTGCAAATCAGTGGCACACATGGAAGAGTAGGGCGCAATGCATGAGTACATTGAAGCCAAAGCCACTACTTCCAGCCTATGAGAGTTGGCTATTCCCGTCTGACATCTTGGCATTCCCAAAGCTTGACAGTATACCCAGAATCAAACTACTTTCTGTGCCTTCACTTCTTATGAATATGGTCTCATAAGACACCTTTTTAATGATCTTTCTATCTTCTTATTCGGAACCAGGTCTTCTGATAACCCTTTCTAACTGCTTTGAATCAGGATCTGCTCATGGCTTCATTGGATCATCTTACTCCTGGAAAGGTTCTAGTACCTCAACCAACCCAGTCCTGCTCAATTCTCTAACAATACCACTAGTTCGGTCATTACCAAATCCACAGAATTGATTGCTGGGTGTCCAACAAGACAGATCCATACCCCAGCATTTTTGACCCAATACCAGTATAGATTTGGAAACCATCCAGTTCAGAAGAATTTCAGTCTTTCCTGCCAACTGGGAGGCAACACCCTACCCTTGGCATTCTGTCCAGCATGCTTGATCAATCAGCATCAGCTCACAGACTATTTGAAAATTTCCTTATGATTATGATTCCCTTTTCGAACCCTTCTTAATCTAGTACTGCTTTCTAACTGCATAGACTTGTTCACTAGATTTTCCGTCTGGACAATTTCAGTCCAACCATCCATCTGTCATGTCACTAGATCCATCAGTCGGCAATATTCGGTCACAACTCACTCACCTGCTATAATCGGTTGATTAACAGGGTATTGGGCAGTATTACATTCCGTTAAGAGACTAATGCTTTTAGATGCATCCCAATGGCCTCGGTCCAGTCGGCACTTGCCACTGTTCTAAAAGCCTCACCCAGGATCCTGTTCTGTCGCTGGAAGCTCTGCCAATAGCCCTAGTCAATGCAACTACCTGTGCATGCTTGTATACCAGAACAGCTGGCAAGTTTCTGGCTGGGACCTCTCGGTCAGCAGCACCACTCGGCACATTTGGCCAAGGTCTCTTCCATCTGTCCCCATCCATTCTTGTTCATTTGCTCCATGTATGCACATCATATGCCCTTACGACTCTTCTCCCTTCTTCTCGGCTAGAGGCCAACACCTTTAGTAGATGGTGGGATGTCTACCTAAAAGGGGGGGGGTGGCAACTAGCTAGATATACTTTGAACTACGCAATATCCCCTCCCAAAGACATCCCTCTCCCGAAAAACCCCTCCATTCACTCATGTCCACTCTCTGTCCCATCCCTCACTTCCTCCCTTCCCTCAGTCTCACCCCTACATCATCCCAAATCCCTTCCACAATCATCCCGACACTCCACTCATGACCTTATGATTACTCCCACTGCCGAATACATCCCCTCATTCCACCATCAACCTCTCTTCCCTCCCATTTACCACAGCCAGGAAGGCTGAACATCTCGGCCTGCCCAAGTTTCTGTTCCCCTCATATAGCTTTTACTTTTATTGTTCTTTCAGTCAAAAAAAAAAAATCCATTTATTAAAGTAGAGACTACTTCAAGTCTCATCTTCATTTCCCATATCCTCATCTTCCTCCCTCTGCTTCCCTTTCCCTTTACCTCTCTCCACATCCATCTGAGCATCCCCATCATTTTTCAACTCATCCTCCTCCTGTCCTGAATCTCCCGCATCCTTGGGACCTCTCGGATCCCTCTCCTCCATGAGCAGTAGGATCCTAATCATTCTCTCCTGACCCATCAGGAGCACCTCCAGCAGCTCCACCACCCACCTTCCTCCCATCGGCTCGGCCCACTGGACTTGGACCACGGGTGTCCTCCTGCTTGGCTGCATAGTGCAGGCCCACTTAGGCCTCTTCTGCGGTGGCTCCCCCACTTCCTCATCCTCCTCCTCCATCTTCTCCTCCCCACTCTCTGACTCGATCTCCTCACGGCTCTTGGCTTTCTGTTGCCAAGGGGCTGCCAAGGAGCATCCCACCTTCCACGCATTGCACTGACCACATGTGGCCCCTATCCTCGGTACCTCACAGTCATCCTAACATCCCTCGCATGTCTTGCAAGGTGGATGTAGAGACGGCAACCACTCCTGGGTTGGCTGGTCCTTGTGCTATCAAAACAAGTCAGAAATAAATGCAGGAGTAGCCGATTACTACTCACCTGGGCCCCTCTTGGCCTCTCACTCTTCCCCTGCCCTCTCTTACTTGGCCTTTTACTGGGCCCTGCCTCCATACTCCTACCCCTCTTCCGTACTGGAACCCTCGGCACTCCCAAAACTTTGGGAGTCCTCGCATCGTCTGCACCCTGTTCTTGGGTTGTCATCTTGAGGTCTAGGATATGTTCTGGGGATCCCCGAATACTTGTCTGCTCTGGGACCTGTACCTCCATCCAAGCGACTGTCTTGTCCTGTTGACACTCCACCTGACGTCCCGACCCCTCATCCATTTCCTGGTTGCCCACAGCCCCAGTCTGTTTGGCCGTGTTGCTAACAGTCTGCTCAGTTGTTTCCATTGCAACCTTCTTGGCCGCTTCCTTTGCAGCCACCTCTGCTTCCCTCTCTTTGGCCAACTGGATCATTACCTTTGCCTTGACTGTGGCTTCTTCATCCTCTTTCCATTTCTTCTTGGCTCCCTCTTCCTCCACCTTCTTCACCTCGGCATCGGCTTTTGCCACCTCTTCAGCAGACCAAGCAGTTTTTGCTGTCTCACAGTCGCATTGTCATTTGGCCCACTGCTCCTCCATCTTGACCGAGATGATTAAACTGAATTATACCGTATACAAGCCTCATGTGTAGGCTTAATCTTCACAACCTCCACATGCTCTACATACCTTATTTTTCTCCATTCCTTATGCCACCCTGTTCCACATCTCGCTTCTCAACCTATATAAGTAGTGAATGTATGTAGATAGTTCTTCACTCTGAATATCGACTTGGTTTACATCCTCTGGTCTTCCCTCCTCCCATCTGAAGTCCCTTACTTGGGCTGACACTCTCAGCACTCTCCCAAGTCTTTCTTCTGTCCAAATAAGTGGCACTCATGGAAAAGCAGGGCGCAACGCATGAGTACATTGAAGCCAAGCCACCTCGATCAGTTTGCAGGACTTGGCCAATATCTATCAGCACTATCGGCATTATTGATACCTAACAGGAGAGATAAGCACTTAGTGGTAGGCAGGATGGTCATCAGAGATGTCAATCAGCCTCTGTGGTGGTTTCTGCTTTGCAAGAGTGCCAGAATTGAGTAAAGAATGAGGAGATTCATCAAATATGACATCTTTGCTGATCATCACTCATCTTACTGCTGGATCCCATAGTCTCCATGCTTTGGTGCCAGCGGCATAGCCAATCATGATACATTTTATTGTGTGTGACTCAAGGTGCCGTCGCTTGGCTTTAGGAACATGTACATATCCTGTGGAGCCAAAACCCCTCAAGTGGATGACAGAGGGTTTACAACCATGCCAGGATTCAAAAGGAGTGTGCTGGAGCAGTGCTGAAGTGGGTGAGGAATTATGGACTTTAACAAATTCCATAGCAGCTTCACTCCAGAATGTAAGAGGGAGGGTTGAATTATGGAGCATGGAAATTATCCATTCCTCTAATGTCTGGTTAGAGAACTCTGCAACTCCATTCTGCTGAGGTGTTGTTTTGGAACCTGGACAAGACCTTGGTGTTAAAGATATAACACTTCAGTCAAGCACTGTGTGAAGTGAAGCAAGACGAAGAAGAGTTTCAAACCCTGCTGCAGCGCAACTCTGGAAATAATTTAATATTTATACCTTGGTTACAATCTATGTAATAACTCTAGCAAGCTAATACAATGAGAAGGTGATGTGTTTGTTAGCAGCAATGAATGAGACTATCAAAGTCTGTAGGTTCAGGACACTTAGGGGTCCAGAGATATTCCAATGAAAGGGAATGCACTTAGAGGAAAGAGGAAGTAAGTGGACTAAATGGATTACCCAGTCAATCACTCTAAAACGAGGGTGAGGCCAAGACAGAAATTACAGCGAAGTAATCTCAAGAGACAAAAGAGTCTTTAATCAGAGACAGATTAGAAACCCTGAGGGATAGAGATGCAATTGAACTGGACAATTAACAGAACAATCTCACTCTGTAGATTCAGTTTACTAAGCAGGACAATCAACTACTTAGGCTGAATCCAAGATACTAATACCAGACAATCAACAGTACTAATATATGAGAAATAATAATAATACCAGACAATCAACAGTATTAATATTATGTAAACCTAGTAGCAGGATAATCAACTGCTGACTAAGAATTACTGAGTCACAATGTCAAGCTGACAAAGGTGATGAAGATGATGATATGAATTGATTGCTTCAAAGGGGGCAGGAAGGCCTCCTTTTATACTAATTTACAGGCTGATTAGTAAGCTAAGCATGTAATTCTACACCTTCCTAATAGGGAAAGTCTTCCAGAAACTGGTGGTCTGTGCACAGAAGGTCATGAAGGTGCTGGAACCTTGTAGAAGTTCCTGGATCTAATTTGAGCTACTTTCCTTATTTAGTAATTAAAAAGGGCATTGTATACCGGTTTTGAGCATGTGATTAAGGGAAGAGGCAGTGCTGAGTCACTCTGGTGTCTCACCATAATATTTGTATGAGACAGGGCTGTCTCAGGCTAATATTTGGTGTGTTTCTATGGAGAAACCAGCAACTTGGCTCTGGGCTTGAATCTGGTTACAGCCCGATTATCTGGATAGCGGAGCTTGAATTTCAGGCCAAACCTTCGGTGGTGATTAATAGAAGTTGTATTAGGGATAATGGAAGTATTAGGTAGTATTATGAGGCACCAGGAAGGTTGGAAAGGCCTTGAGGAGGAAGATTTGAAAGAAAATAAGGCCTATTAGCAAGCAAATGCTAATAATATTGAGCTAAGGTGGTTGTACAATAGAGAACTTGTTTTTTTTGTACTTTTAGTCTTTTTTATGCTGTTTTTGTGCTTAGCTATCAACCACTATGAGATCCCCAACAGGTGTGGCTGGTGAAGTCTTCTGTCTGAATATCCCAGCAGAGGCAGTTAATGATCAAACTCCTTTGAAGAGTATTCCCCTCCTTTGTCATCTCTCAGAGTCTTATGGTCTTTCCAGTTTGGTTCTCCACCAATGCCTTGTACTGCTTGAATGTGTCCAGTGCCTGATCTTTAGTTTTCATCAGGTAGATGTACACAAGGCAAGAATTATCATCAATAAAGGTGATCCAATATTTGAATCCCCAAGGAGTGGGTACTTTTAATGGACCATGGACATCAGAGTGGTCAAGTTGAAAGATTTGGGTCGCTCTGGAAGAAGCTTTCTTTGGGAATGGTTCTCTGTGTTGTTCCCGTGAATGCATGCTTCACAGATTGCAGGGAATGGAGTGTCTGAAGTGATATCCATCCCTTCTACCATGTCCTGAGTGATGAGTCACATGATAGCATCCATGCCAAGGTACCAAAGCTCCAAGTCCAAAGTTTTTAATGCAGAAATCTGTTCTGTGTTCACCTCATCCTGAGTGAGTGTATCTCCATCTAGGTATGCAAGTCTCCCTTTGACAGTGGCAGTCAGGATCAGTTTGCCCATGTTATAGAACTTCAAGATGGTTCTGTCAAGCGTCGGTTACTGACGGACTTCGGTACTGCCGAGGGGCGTT
>QLPI01000696.1:0-21652 GCA_003314275.1 Chroogomphus rutilus
GCCGAACGATGGTCTCGTCACTTGGTGTGCCGCCGCCTGCGGCGCGGGGCGATAGTATCCACCCTGCAGTTGACATCCGCTTCCTTGTCCATCAATAGCCGAACGATGGTCACATGACCTTCTGACGCCGCCGCCTGCAGCGCGGTGCCATAGTATCCTCCCTGCATATTGACATCCGCTCCCTTGTCGATCAATAGCCGAACGGTGGTCTCGTCACCTCTTGACGCCGCCGCCTGCAGCGCGGTGCCATATTGTCCTCCGTGCACATTGACATCCGCCCCCTTATCGATCAATAGCCGAACAATGGTCTCGTGACCTTCTGACGCAGCTGCTTGCAGCGCGGTGCCATATTGTCCTCCGTGCGCATTGACATCCGCTCCCTTGTCGATCAATAGCCGAACGGTGGTCTCGTCACCTCTTGACGCCGCCGCCTGCAGCGCGGTGCCATATTGTCCTCCGTGCACATTGACATCCGCCCCCTTATCCATCAATAGCCGAACGATGGTCTCGTGACCTTCTGACGCAGCTGCTTGCAGCGCGGTGCCATGATGTCCTCCTTCCACGTTCACATCCGCTCCGTTTGTTAGAAGCAAGCGAGCTATGTCCTCATGACCGTGAAACGACGCCGCCTGTAACGCATTGCCCAAACTACCTTGTCGGACGTTCGCATCTGCGCCACCTTTCAGGAGATTTTCGACCGCCCTTGTGAGCCCAGCCCAAGACATATGATACAGAGGAGTCCAGTGTCCAGGTCCAATGACCCCCCAAACATAACCAAGATCCGGGTTGTACAGTGCCAGCCAGTTCATATACACGGCATTGGTTTGAAGAAGGTCCATCGTTAGCCCGTGTAAACTATCCGATTGACCATCACCCAACTCAGCGTGGTCCGTCCAGTGTGTTGCAGCATATGTAGATAATGGACAAGAGGCCCTGGTATTCCGACGTATGCATCCAGGCCGGTTGAATTGCAGCAGGTAAGCGAGACATGTCCTAGCGATGGATGTATTAGCAATTCTTGTGTTTAAGTGATAAAAACACAATTTGTCGTTTCGTTGGCTGAGGTAGTCCGAGGTCAGATATTCCCGAACGGAGAAATGAGCCAATGTGAGCTCTGCGGTTCCAGGAAAGCGTGCCCAATATGGGTCAATGTTTTTTTCCTCGTCATCATCACTTGGGAAGGTAACGGTCACCAGACTGGAACACATGGCTAACAGTTTTTGCCCAGTCAGAGGTCGTCGTCCTGGCTTGTAAAGATGTCCGTCTTTCGAGTCTGGATCCGTGGCCACCACTTCAATGGCTTCTCGCAGCGTGATAGCTCTTGACGAAAATGCAAGCCACTGAAACATCCTGAGAGCTTCCTGGCTGTGTTGCTGACGAATGTTTGAGAGAATTCGATCATAGGTCTCATACAGACCGACTGGGAGCGACTCCAATGCCTCCATGAGGTCGTCGTGGGTAAAGCAGTCTCGTAGCGCATCCAACTGACAAGCTACCCATCGAAACCTTTGCAATTTATCTGTCAGTAATAACACGTGAGGAGGCGAATAGATCACCTTACATTCCATGTGAACCTTTATTCAGAACATCTTTGATTTTCTCCCTCTCCTCTGCAGGGTACACAGCAAAATCATCATCATCATCCACTGTTTTGGATACGTGCACACAAATGTCACCGTCGACCAGGATGTGGTCCATGGGTACAAGATGTGAAACAAGAGGGTTCAGCACTCTCGTGATATCATCCTCTTGTCGACTCGTTGCCAACAGGTGTAATGGACCAAGTTCCCAGCCATGTATCTCTTTGAGAAATTTCAGAAAATCACGGCGATCGTGACATTCATCCAGTGCATCGAAAACGATGTATGCATGGTCGAAGCTCTGAATGAACAATTTCAGGGTTGAAATTAAATCTTCGAGAGCGGCAGGTTTGAGACCGTCCGCATTTTCAGAGAACAGTTTCTCCAATATATGAGGGGTGTGCGCGCATTGCGAGTATAGCTGCCTGATGACAGACCGAAGAACAGTGTCTATACGTATCTCCATGTTGCCAAACTCGAAGTAGAAATAAGCATATGCGAACGAGGGGCCTGCCTCACAGTGACGAACAATATCTTCGATGATAGTAGAACTAATAAAAACATGCGTTAACACATCATTAGAGGCAACTGGTGTACGCACCATAGGATCGTTTTCCCAGCGCCAGCTGCATTAGGCTGTCAGCGGGAGAAACGGACTAACAAGAAACGCAGAATAAAACGTACGTATGCCGTGGAGCCAGAGCAACGAGTTAGCCTTGAGTTTCCATTCTTTGAAGCTTTCTCCCTGTATAAACCACAATCCGGTCGTTTCTTGTCGCTCCTTTCGAGAACGAGCATGTTTTGATCGGGAGTCGGGACCCGCCAGCCAATTATATATTTGCTGCCGACGTCCATCTGTATATGGATCAGTTTGGTGAGAACTGAGAAGCATGAACTCGGCAAGGACCGAACTGAATGGCACGAGATGAGACGAAGCATCGTTGCACTTACCATTGGTTGTGTTGGGATTGATGATATTCTGAAAAGTAACAGGGCCACCGGCAACTTCAACAAAAGCGGTGAGTTAGCGAAAGATTCTTCAGATGAGTCTGAGTGTTCAGCGAGGGCACATACTGACGGCGAAGTGGGACATATCAGAAGTTATTCCACAAGATGACATTGGTGCAGAGTGAGGTGGTAGTCAAGAACTATCGTGACGTGTTCACTGCAAAAGATGGGGGTCGCTGGGTAATGTGACTTCCTCGTGAGAGACTAGGCACATCAGTTCCCAACCCGACCAACCGCACGACCTTTCCCATGATGCGGTGTTTCATTGAATAACGTTTGACTTTTTACTCTTCAAATTGAAAATTCATACCTACAATTCGAATTTGAGTTCCGTATTATGTTGCGAGAAAAATGATCAGAAACCTGTAATAGACTGGTAAGAGGACAGTCTGCCAAGATCATTAGCACCAAGATAGGGATGTTGCTTGTTGAAAAATGATCAGTCATGTCCAGAAGCTCAAATACTTGAGAAGACATTTGACTTCCTTTTTAACTATATAAGAGGGCATAAAGCCCGTCCAAATCCTTTGTTGTCCTAGCTTCGTCAAGGGCCTCAGGCCCGGCTTAACAACACTAGACCGGGAATTGCATCCAAACATATTTTGCCACATCCGATGATGCCACGCGACACATACCAAGGGGTGCAATATCTAGCAACCGGACAAATTGTTAGTTCAACCGACAATTTTTTTGCATCTAGTCACACCGCAATTCCTCCTGCAACGAACCACTACACCAAATAGTGGTTTTTTTCCTCAGTCCTTCACCGAAATTTCAACAACACTATCCCACAATTGACGACGGGACAATGACACTCTGTTTATCACTATGAGCAGCCAGCATTGAGTCACAGATGAGGCATCATTACCGATAACAACACTGACATCACACCGTTTGTTGTCTATCATTTATCCCATCGATCTTGCGCAATTACGAGACCGAATCTGATCGGGATGGGATTGAACCCCGTTACGCCACAAGAATGTAATTTGTCCACTATGCCAATAAGGGTCCGCGACCAAGCCTAATCTGGCTCCACGGCGCCACACCAACACCACAGGATTGTATGACCTGGATTGACTAGCCTGCTCAGGGTCAAGGTAGGAGTTACTGGTTGATCAGAACGTCCTACATTACACTACATCCGGTGATAATCCCATGCCCCAACGACGGAGCAGAAGCATGCTGCCCTCCTCAGAACTAGGACGGACTTGATCCGGTCCGCCCGTTTATCTTAGTCTCGATCATGTTGCTCAGGGTTCGTACCGATGGAGCCGAGATCATAGAAAGGAGGTTAGATTAGATTAGACTTTATCGGCCTCGGAGAGGAGTTTGTTGAGATTTATGAAGGAATATTTACTTCTACGCTATACTTTGTCAATCACCATTATCCCATCGAATTGCGTGCATCCTCGCGCGATATACTCGATCTGCCTCCCCTACTTGTCTCCATCGCCGTCTCCGCCGCCCCCGTACGAGGTCATCAGAGATTGCGTGCGACCCCAACGATCGTGTCGCCTGTTCCATCCGCGCACGACGTACATTCGTGGACCCGCCTTATGCGCGTCAAATCGGACTTGCCATACGCGCGTTATGCACGCGTTACCACCGACGCGCAGTACGCGTCAATGTCCCCTAACCTAATATACGTAGTGTCAGAATTCACCAGGTATTAGCCTGGCCAACAACTCAGTATTAATTGTGCCATATCTCTAGTCTGAAACTGAGTTAACTTAGGTCTGAATAGTTTCTAGTTTCTCATCTTCTACTTTGTCATACTGAGGTAACAGTGGTCTCAGTATTCTTATATTCCAGTGTGTTCTATTGTCTTATTATTCTTAGTATTGAATAATCCTAGTCAACCCTCATTCACATGCAATAGAGTTGACCTGGTAGCTATCAGACGACACTATCCCGACCCCGCATTGTATAATTTTATTCTCAATTACACCAGGTTGCCAAGTCCAGGTCATGCCAATCAGCGTTGCGCCACCGATCGTGGTCACCCACCACATCACTGCTATATCGGAGTGAGCTGAATAAGATCCATTACATCACAACTCATATACCTACACGGTGACCACACTGTTTATCATTTATGGTTTCCTCAACATGATTAGGGAGAGAATTCATGGAGATCAGGTTCAAACAACAACCTGGTTGGGCTTGCAGTAGGTGGGAGTTGATCAGATACGCCCCTGGTGTGTCATATGGACGCCAAATTGATATGCTTTATCATTGCACCACAGTCGAGGAACTTCATGGTTGTGAAACTTGGTTATGATCAGGGAGATCAGATTGAGATAGACCTGATTGGCCTCAGATGAAGTATTATTTGATCCCGTGGGACCTAGTTGAGCATTCTTTGGTGTGCCATGGTACTCCACATGGACTATATTGTTTCAGATTTATCTTGAATTATGGCGGCACTATTCAGACTTACAAACCACTGAAATCAGAGTAAGTTGGATTTAATCAGCCTAGAGGTGGGTTTTATTTGATCTGGGTATGCCACCCAGACTTGGTGTCATGTCATTTATTGTGTTTATCATACTCTACTGGTGTCAGCATTGGTAGTCTCTCAAAAAATTGTTTTAAACATTGCCCTGACCTCCCCAAGTCTTCTGATAATATATGGTTTTGATAAACCATGCAGTGAAGGAGGGAGAAGACAAGCATAAGTTTGATTGTGTTTGACACACCACGAATTTATGTATTGGCTCACATATTACAATCAACAGATCTGTGTCTATTTTTGGAAATTATCCAGTGGGATGTATGGTAATGGTCTAATATGGGTGTACTACTACCACATGTTATCAAGATGGTTTGGGGTCAAATAACATATATTTTGCATTCTTAGTTTTTAATGTCTAATTTTAGATTTGTAGGGTTCATGAGATTATAGAAGGTATGAGAATACTGAGTGTTAAAACTATAGCACAGATAACTTCAGTTAACTGAAAAGAAGACTCATATTTCATACAAGAATAACTACCTATAGCCAGATAAGCTTCAATAACAAGTAAAAATCAGTCTTGAACCTAGAAATAAGGGAGTGGGAACTAATACTCACTTCAGTCAACTGAAAAGAAGACTGAAGTGAAATGGAAACAATATCTGCTACTTATAGTCTGTTCTCGGACAGAAGAAATGGAAAGATTTCAGTGTTTTACCACCCACTTGGTCAGGCCACACCAAATGACATGCTCAACATGTCATAGCTGCCCCAACAAACTTTGTGTCCACTCAGGTTTGTAGAAAGTGATAAGGGTATGGTGGTGAAATGGAATGGAATAGGAGTAGAGGTGATAAAACTGAAATATACTGCATACAAGCCTTGTGGACCAGCTTGATCTTGACACTCCCTCTCAGTTTGAACCCTCTACTCCATTCCCAACAGTTTGAGACACCGCTCATGCTCAAAGCGAGGTAAGGCCTTTGTGAGAAAATCTGCCCCATTAGATGCTCCCAGGATATGTAAAGTGCATACAACTTTGGAATGAATGAGGTTACAAATGAAATGCCATCGTATATCAATATGCTTCAACCAGCTGTGAAAAACAGAATTGTCAGATAGTGTCAAGCGTCGGATACTGACGGACTTCGGTACTGCCGAGGGGTGTTGTCGAAAGGTTGGGCGGACTATGGCCAAGTCCTGCAGGCCAAGAGTAGTGGCGTTGGCTTCAACGTACTCATGCATTGTGCCCTACTTGCCGTGCATGCCACTGTATTTGCAACAGACAGATACTCAGGGGGATGCTGAAGATGCCGGCCCGAGTCAAGGACTTAACAGAAGAGAAGAAGGTAGAAGGGCCTAAGCCTAGTCGATACCCAGAATGAGGAAATATGTACATGCATGCCCTACTTATATAGGTTTAAGAAGCGACATGT
Source organism: Chroogomphus rutilus (assembly GCA_003314275.1). NCBI lineage: Eukaryota > Fungi > Basidiomycota > Agaricomycetes > Boletales > Gomphidiaceae > Chroogomphus > Chroogomphus rutilus. The sequence continues at coordinate 6,483 of QLPI01000696.1, forward strand.
GGAATAAGGAATGTGGAACAATAAGGTATGCAGAGCATGCGGCTATTGTCCACAACGAATAAAATTAGAATAAGGAATGTGACGCGGGGATAAAACAATAAAGGATGGGATAATAGAATGTGTCCAAGGATAGGACAATAGGAGGTGCCAGACTATAAGACAAGGCTGGTAACCGAGGATAGTACAAGGACAGGAAGTCCCGAAGTGACCGAGGAATGTGGATGGCGGATGTACCGAGCCGAGACTGGTGTACCAAGTGTTATACATGCTGCATGGACGCTTGTATATGGACGTAGGATGGTTGTTCGGTCGGCACTGGCGAATAATCGGGACCTCGGTATGTGTACTTGACAGATAGTGCCACTGGGCTGGTGTTATTAGAGAGTATGAGGATCGGCTTGTGTATAATCAACTGAAGCTCCTGGCAAAGCTGTTTTAGCCAAATGGCCTCCTGGCAGGCAATTCCTAGTGCATAGTACTTGGCATCGGTAGTTGACAAGGCTGTGGATGCCTGTTTCTTTGACTTCCAGGTAATAGGTCCATTTGCCAGCATAAACACGTACTCGCTAGTCGATTTGCAATCCCTGGATTCTTCGGCATAGTTTGACCCCCATGGGGTCACGTGACTACCTTCTCAACATACATGTCAATTGCTGTTATGCCATCACTTGTTTTTCTGACAAAGACCCCTGAGTCGCTTCCAAGAGGTGAAAATCCTAAAGACTTCAGTTTATCCTCTAAATCTTCTTGCCAGGCTCAGGCTGCTTCAGGTAAGCCATATAAGGCTTTATTGAGCTTTTTGACTTTGTCCTGCTTTCTGTAGCCCTCAGGTAATTCTATGTAGATGTTATGATCTATCTTCCCATAAAGGTAAGCTGAGTTAACATCCTAGGCAAAAATATGCATGTTATTGATAGTTGCGAGAGCAGGTAGTATTCTGAGGGATGAGATCCATGACACAGGTGCAAATGTGTCGCTCAATGATATATTGGTTTTCTGTTGATCTCTGCATATGAACCATCACGATCGGAACCTTTGTTCACCAAAGCCAGTGTCTTGTTTCTTTACTGTATTCACCCACATCCCTGATAGGATATCCATGTCATCTGGTACGTCTTTCCTTTCTACCTCTTCCCAAGTGTTTATCTTATCAAGTTTGGATAACTTATAGTCCATCGCTTCTCCCCATTTCCTTGCTTCTGGAAACTTCATTGCCTCTGAATGTGAATGTGGGATCTGTATATTTCCAATGTCTACTGTGTTCTTATCATTGCATGTGGTTGTGACAAGTACTCTGTCAGCTGAGTGTTGTTCTTTTATCCTATCTGATTATCTGACTGGTTCTGTTCCGCAGACTTCTACGCTAGTCCTCCATGTCTTCATCTCATCTTTAGTAGAGTTGTCACCTAATACTGGGTTTATTTCTGAGTTCACAAAGTCTGAATCTGAACTGTCTCTGTCTTTGCCAGTCAGGCTCTTGTGTTCAGGTCCTTCAACAAATATGGCATTCCTTATCCGAACTCTTTTCCGGTCTTTGTTGGTCATGACATATATGGACTTGCCCTCATAACCAATTAGGTGACACTCTTTGGCTTTGTCATCTCACTTGGTGCATGTCTCATCCGATATTTTTATGAAGCATTTTGCTCCAAAGACCCTTAGATGACCAATTGATGGATACTTGCCATAAACTATTTCATAAGGTGTCACTCTATTAGGAAGCACACTTGATGGGCAACAGCTCTGGATATACATGTGAGTTGTGATTGCTTCTCCTCAGAGGTCTTTCCCTAGGTCTGAGTCCTTTAGCATGGTTCTTGCACCTTTGGTGAGGATCCAATTTCTTCTTTCTGCTCAACCATTCATGGCTGGGGTATGAGTGATTGATGTCACTATGAAGATCCCCCTGTCTTGGCAGTACTCCAATAGGGCATCATTCAGAAACTCACCTCTATTGTCTGCTTGCAAGGTATGTACCCTTTTTTGGAATTTTGTCTCAATTGACTTATCCAACTCGATGATCGATTTAATGGTGTCACTTTTTTGCCTTAGGTTAAATGTAAATCCAAAGCCTGAGTGATCATTGTTCATGACCAGGCAGTATTTGGTGTGAGACCACCTTGCTTTGGGATTCATTGGGCCTATCAAGTCGGCATGTAGAGTGTCAAAGTGTCATGGTTCCTCTACTCCTCTATCTATTGCTTGTTATTGGACTCCGCTACTCCGCTAGACCATATGTACAGTTCTTAGGTAATTAGTTAAAGCTCAGTCTTGAGCTGGTCAATACACCGACAAGTATCATTGCTCAAATCCCTCCTCTGCTCTCAAGTATTGAAGCTCTTGTTGTTGCTGACATTAGCTCAAGACTATTATATCCCTACAACACCCTATCATGGATGTTGATCCCCTACAACAAATTCTCACAGGCCTGTAGCAAAATAATACAGACCTGACTGCAATGGTGAACAACCAGACACACCACCTTAACCAACACCTAGTGTCACTACAAGCCCAAACACCCCAGCTGACATTTACAACCATCTCCTCTATCCTATCAGCTGGCAAAATCACAAGACCAGAACCATTTGACGGCTCATCAGAGAAGATTGATATCTTCCTGCACGAGCTCTACCTGAACTTCAAGGATGATGCATCTTATTTCAAAGTGGACCATATGCAAAAGATCCGCTGACAGTAAAGCGATCAATCTCAACCATATTCCAAATTAGACTCCGACAGCGCTCATCCTATATCACCTTCACTGTTGCCACATCACACAGCCAACCATTCTATTCAGTACTCTGATCTTCAGACTCTCAAATTGTCATCATGTCTTCTTCAGAGCTCATTCCCATGCAATGCTACAACACCCAGGACACACGCATCCAGGCAGAACCATTAACATATCATTATCTTCATGTACCCTCACCAGCACATTTCTCACTCAGAAGAAGATCCCATCCAATCTACACTCAGTAATATGCGATAGGAGATACAGTCTATTTCCCAGAAAGTCAAGAACCATACATATTTCTTGGAATGACATCTAGACCAGCATATTGTGATAGGAGTAGAGTGGAATACAAGGCAGAGTTCAGGGCACCATCCCATCCTGATTATCCCACCCACTCCATTCGACTCACTCTTAAATACAAAATGAGAGTGCACGACCGTATACCCATTAGTCCTCCTACTCCCAGACCCCTATCCTTGGATTGGATACTGGAGAAATTGCGGAAGATATGTTGCCTGTGACCTGGAAATACTCCGAGATGACTCAGTCCCCTGACTCATCCTAAGGCCCCTCAGGAGTAGTGGACAAGGTTGTTAGACATTTATTGGTAGACTTCCTTATTGTTTCTTTTATATGTTTCCCCTTTTCTTGGCATGACTCAGACCTGTTTCCTATTCTGTTAGTCTTTTCTCATTGTTACTCATCATCCTTAACTTTTTGGTTAGTCTCCCCCTATCATAGCCCCTAGCCCCTATTTGTGCAGCCTCGATACTGTATCATTTCTCTAGAGTTTCTCCATAGTTTCCTCTTTTGTATACTTTGTTCTCGTGCTTTGTCATTCAACTGACATAGCCAACCTCTCACATCATTTCATGTCATTGCTTGGTTTTTGTATATAAAGGCCTCTGGCTCACCTCTGTAATAACAAGTTCACAAGTTAAAGCCCCAAGTCCAGTCTACAAGTCCAAGTCAAGGCTAGTCTAGAAACATCTAGACTATTGTATTCAAGTCCAAAGTCAAAGTCCAAGTATTAGTCAGCATGACATGTTCGTGTCTCAGGTCACATCCCTGTCACATCACACCATATTTTGTTCACATTCTATTTTTGTTCATACATAGCCTTGTCATAGAGTATAATCCAGCTGTGCCAAACGACTGCGCTAGATCCCACCAGAGAAAAGGACCGGTACGCACAGGCTTTTAGGTATTAATTACCTAGAGCAACTCTACACTGCTTTGCCTTGTCCTATATGAAAGTGAAGTTTGCGGCTCAGTGGGCAAGTCATATCACAGGGGAACTTGAAGCAGGAACACACAACTACTAGAGTTGGGAGGAATTCCGTACTGAGCTGCTGATAACATTCTATGACCCAAACAAGAAAGAATTGGCTCAATGAAAGCTAGAGCAGCTGAGACAAGGAGGAAGGCCAGCAACAGAGTTCTTTGTCAAGTTTGAGGAATATAGGTCACAGGCGGGGTATAATGATGAAGGATATGTTGCCTTGCTCAAAAGGAACCTGTCCCCACAGGTGGTGGAGTGGATTTACACACTGGAGACCATTCCAACAACGTATGACAAGTGGAAGTCATATGCCCTCCGTTTTGACAGCCAGTTGCATGAATACCAAGCGACAAAGAGGGGGACTATAGGACCAAGGACATGGCAGACTCTAAGAATTCTACAATCTACTCCAGCTCAGTCACTTGCTCCCCCACCTACTTTGGGACCACAACCCATGGAGATTGATCAGGCTCGAGGGAAGCCAGTGAGGGTAGTGACATGCTTCAACTGCAGAGAGCAGGGACACATAGCACGAAACTGTCCCAAACCTTGAGGTATCCAGAAGGTCAGAGCAACAATAGATGGGTGGATAAAAGAGGAGAAAAGGGAGGTGCTGGACATGTTGAAGAAGGAGGATTTTCAGGAGGGGCAGGAGTGAAAAGGATGCCCTCCTTGCCCTAGGTTACTGTATGGGTTATAGGTCCTCCTTCATTGTGGGTTCCATCCACATTGTAGATGGGCAGTGGTCTTGGGAGTCTTTCCATTGGCAAACACTTGGCTTTTGCAAAGCCTTCATCGATGTAGCATCCTATTGCCCCACAGTCTAGGAGTGCTTCAATTGTGAATCCCCTTTTGTCTGTCAGTGTTTCAACAGTGGTGGGTATCATCACCAAAGATTAGTTGATTCGTCTGATCCACTGTTTCCTTCCCCTAAGCTCCTTGACCACTTCTATGCCCTCCTCTCTTCTCATCCCTTGTATGGCTTCTACTACTTCTGATGTCACTTCTCCTTTCCTTCCGCTATGTGTCTACTGTCTCAACACTTCCTGCCCTGACTTGTTGTCTTGGTGTATCCTCCACAACACCCACTCTGTCGTTCCTTCTTTGGGTTTCTCCACCTCTTCTGCCACCACCACCTTCTCTTCTCGCTTCCTCTTCTCTTTCTTCTCCTTCTCAACTTTCAAGGGTTGTTCTGGGATGGTTTCAGGTTCCGGTTCTGCACTTTCTTCAACTGCTAGTGGGGTGAAGTAGTTTACACATATATCATTCCATTAAATATCACAAATGCATTTGGAACACCTACTTCTTATGTTTCAATCCTTGCATTTCTTATCTAGTATAGGAATCCATTTCCTCTCGATATAGACTCTCCATAGATAAGAAATTAGTATAAGACCCCATATGTTCATTAGTCTGTTATTCATCCAGAATATTGAGTATGAGACCCCCATCCATTCTGTCTTCACTTGTGCTTTATTTTGACCAACCTTACTATTACAAAATTAGGGTCCCTTGAGGTCTGGAGAGTGCAACACATAAGTTAAAGCCAAGCCCCATCACAAACCTTACTACTGTTTCAACACTAGGAGCTATTACAAGGGAACTATATAACTACGTCTACTCTAGTTCTTAAAATCCACCTGGTGTAGTAGTCATCCTGATTGAGTATAGAGGCAATATGAGAAAATACAACAAAAGAACAAGGAAAAGCTTTTAAAGTACTATGGATGTGATGGTCATGATATCAAGGTTCAGTGTTATCAGCTAGCACCACAGAGTGAAGAGCACACAAGTCCATTAGAGTAACAAAACACAGAGGTATAGAGATGCTCAGTGTTTCACCTTGGTACTATGTGATATATCAGAGCTGTTAATCCTTGTCAAAGATATGATTGGAGTACAGGGACAATCAAGATCTAACACATGAAATATACACTCAATAGAATGGTTTTGGCTTGGTTAGATGGCCCTGAAGGTGATCCTCTGACCTAGTATGGCAGAAAATTCTATATATGCACATATATACATCATAGTGTATTCAGCTCAACTCATGATGGGCTCTGGACATACTGGTGGTGTCAGGCACTGGGAATGCCGATGGTGCATGGGCCAAGTACTATTGCAATAGTACCAGCTTTACAATGTTGGCAGAAATTGGCCAAGTCCTGTAGACTGATCGGGGTGGCTTGACTTTAATATACTCATGCATTGTGCCCTACTTTCCATACATGCCACTGATTTCAGACAGGAGAGATACCTGGGAGAGTGCCAAGAGTATTGGCCCAAGTAAGGGACTTTAGATGAGAGAAGGGAAAACAAGAAGGTATATGCCAAGTCGATATTCAGAATAAAGAAATTGTCAGGGGACGACCTATCTATTTTCCTAAGCTAAGCATGATACGGTCTGCTTGTTAAATCCACATGTCGGCGCTTAGCTAGAGACTTCCAGAAGGGTTTTTGGGGGGTTCCAAAAGGGTTCCGAAGGGAGAGTTCATATTCTGAGGGTGGGGGTGAGGATTGGAATCGGGATCGGATTCGGAGCGGATGGAAGTTGGGAATGCCAGGGGTCTTAGGACTGTTCACAGTATAGGGTGGTACGAGTGGTTCGAGGTCACAGGAACTTGGCTTCAACTTATGTGTTGCGCCCTCCTCGATCATCTGTCCCTAATTTTGGAGAGTCGGAAAGTTTACCGGAAACTAATCGGAAACTACGACGCAAAATTAAGTTGATATTCATACTGGTGAATAGTCCAGTCGACTGGTGGCTTATATATATGTATCTAGTTCTTGTACTATCTTTTACCGAGTAAAGACAAGGGGGAGAAGAGAGTACAAGGGGCAATATAAAACAAAGAACAAGGAGTGAGGTACGCGATGATCCTGCACGTTGTCTATCAGAAACGGAACTTTGAGTTCAGAGTCTTCGGAGGTTTGGAATTACGGAACCTCGGAATGTATGTCGGACATCCAGAAATCGGGTATTCAGGCTTTGGGCAATTGGAAAGGTCCTGGAAACAGTGCAGGTCATTGTGGGGTTTAATGTGGGTTTGTTTGGTGGCATGGGCCATAACAGTATCCCTCCACTAGGACCGAGCCCTCAAGGTCCTAAGCTTAATTGGAGCGGTAATTAAGACGGACATTACTGTGGGAGTTCTTTGATGGTTCCCTGGGATGTTTGATCGATAAGTGCTGATGGTTCGTTCGTCTATAAAAAGGGGGTGTTCGCAGAACTGGGAGGGCCTTTCCCCAATGGAGAACACGGATCCTCAACCTTCGACAAGTTTTGGAATTCTTTCCCATTTTTTCCTCTCTAGAGTGTCGTCGGGGGAGTTCGACGGGGGTCTCGAGGATGAAGTTCGATGCCTGCAGGGCATTGATGCTAATGTGGTGGCGTTGCGGGCTTGTGCTGTCACAATTTGTGATTCCCTCGGTTTGTCTATCCAGTTTTAATTTCTCCTTCCTTTAACTTCTCTGTAGTGCAGGGGCGATTCCTAGATCTGTTACTGTCTAGAGACCATCCTCTAGGTCAGTCGGGGCAGGGTGTTATCCCTAGTGGCCTGGTGGCAGGGGTAGATGGTCCGGAGGCCTTCAATCGGATTTCCACGTTTTTGACCCGTCTGAATGCCTTCCAGGTGAAATTGAGTTATTTTTATGATCTCTTCGTGGCACTCGATAGTTGCCTGCTGCAGATTATCGAGTTGTCGGAATTGCATTTGGGGGCGGTTACACTGGCTTGGAATCTTGTCGACACATTGTCGTCCTTGATTAGTCAGGGGGTTGGTCCCCATGATCAGTTCTCGGGCGGTGTTTGTCCTTCGGAGACTGGGGGAGTCTCGGGTGAGTCTGTTGAGTGACTTGGTCGCGGAATGTAGATGCTTGGTATGAGGGGTCCGTTGGGTGGTTCTAAGGGGTTTAGGGGGTGGAGCCTCTAGGGCTGGTCCAAGTTGGAACAGTTTGAGTCTTGGTTAGGTTGGTTCCAACCAGGGCCTGGGTGTTCCATGTTGATAATAAATGGATTGTTTTGTATTATTGGGTCATGAGTGTGATCGTAGATGGCATCGAGGTGGTTTTTCCTGGAGGGGAGCTGTCGGGGTTTCCCAATCGATGGGTTGTTTTCTGGTTGATTTTCCTCCTTCTAGAGTAGATGTTTCCTCGTTCGTTCAACTACGTGGACGGGGTCATGGTTTGCGTGATGTTCGTAGTAGTCATGGAGATCGTATCGTTCATTCTTCCGGATTGTCACCTGGACGGAGGTAGTGTCCTTGGGATTTGGAGAATGTCCTGCAAGGCTCGAGTCTCGGTTGAAATTGTTGATTAGTTTTAGCTCGTATTAATACTCTAACAAGAAAGGGTCTAGTTCTAGAGAATCTACATAGTACTGTTAGTCTAAGGGATGGTACAGAATTCCATGAAGATCAGGGTTCTTCCTGAGCAGAGTTTTTGGAGGGTTGTATTTGAGTGCTGAGTGAGACTGCTGATATTGCCAAGAATCAGTTAGGGTATTCTAAACGAGTAGTACTCAATACCCTGTCGATCAACGGATCATAATGGGTGAGCGTGGTCCTTGCAACTAAAATTCTAACGGGGTTCGGGGGGTCGTATTCAGAGGGTCGGAGTTCAGAGGGTTGGAGTGTTTCCGCAGAGGGGTCAAAACCTTTCGACGATTGGTCACGGGGGGTCATATTCCTGAAAAGGTTGGATGCATTGTTTTGTTTTACATCCGTAGGCATAGTTGGTATTCAATGCGAACAACTGGTGCCGGAGTCAGGGGCCTAACTTCTTATTCCTCGGTTTCCGAAGCATCCGACATCTCAGACTCTTCTTCAACCTCTTCCGTCACGGAGGCTGCGTACCCTTTGGTGACTATAGTGGTGGATCTCGGGCATTCCTTGGCTGGGTGGCCTGATCTGCCACAGAAGAGGCAGAGGTTTTGTTCGAAGCGGTGTTGCTGTTCTTGTGGCGTAAGTTTTCCGTCTTTCCCTAATCTGGACGAAAGATCCATGGTAGTCCTGCTGCCACTGGATGGGGTCACGGGTTGGCCTACATTGGCCATCTTATTGCCCGTGTTAGGGGCTAAATACGTGGTCACGGGGGTCCTCCCTCTGTCGTAGGGGCGGTCCAAGTTCCGGGTAGAGGGGGGCTCTCTGGCAATTTCCGATCATTGCTCCCAGTAGCAGGCGTCAATGGATTGGGACAGGAGACAGAGTTGGAGCAGGGAATGGGGTTTTCCTACTCCAGAGATCTCGTCCTTGATTCTGCCGGGGAGTCCATTGTAGAACTGGTGACGAAGTGCAGCGTCGCCCCAGTGGATGCGGGTGGCTAGTCAATTGAATTCGACTACATATTTTGTGATGCGCTGATTATCGTGCATGCGGAGGGTCTCAAGGTCTGCTTCAGCCTCTCCTTCTGGGTCAGGGGCCAAAGTTGGTTTTGAGTTCGTTCACGAACTCCTCATAGTCATGGAGCCAGTCTGGCTCGTCGGAGGCAGAAAGGGCTGGTTTGAACCAGTCCAGGGTGGTACCGGTCAGGTATGACAGTACGTAGGTTACCTTGGCACTCTCGGTGTCGAAGGCATCAGGGCGGTCATGGAAGTTCAGCCTACATTGCACTAGAAAGGCTTGTAGTTTTCTCGAATCAGATCCATCGAAAGTATCCAGATCCCGAACCTTGGCGGTGCAGGGAGCTGATCTTCTGGGGCTGGCTAAGTTACTTGCCAGCATAACGAGGGCCTGAGTGAGATCGGGCACAATTAGGGAATGGCATGGGTCACCCACGGGTCAAATGTGGGTGACCCACACCCGACCCATGGGAAACCCGAACCCATCAACCCATGGGTTTTTTCCCACGGGTCGATGGGTGTCGGGTGCGCACCACACCCGTACGCATGCGCGTATGGTGGGTACGGTGCATATGGCACATGCGGCGCGCGTGTGTCGTCCGTGTGCACGTGCGGGACGTGCATGTCATACGCGCCTGTGGTACGGCGCATACGGCATGTGCAGCGCGTGCGCGTACAGCGCATATGTCGCATGTGGCGCACGCACATCCCGTGCGTCGTGTCGTCTGTGTGGGCCTGCGGCGCGTGCGTGTCGTACGTGCACGCGTGACACCGCGGGTTGGGCTGGGTCACGGGTGCTCTTGGCCTGACCTGCACCCGCACCCAAGGACACCCGACCCGGTGACCCGTGCGGGTTGGCCCAACCCGTGCCATTCCCTAGGCACAATATTGGGTCCTAAGGTGGGGGCCCCTCCTGGGTGTGCAGGAGGTGGTGGTGCTGCGGCAGGTGGTGCGACATGGGGTTAGGCGATGGGGGGTGGTGCAGTGAATGGGGGTATGGCAGGTGATGCAACGAGTGGTGGTGCCACGGGTGGAGGTACAAAAGGTGGTGGTATGTAGGGGGGCACCGACAAGTCTGACGGTGCTGCTGTGGATGGTCCTGAACTGGATGGCATATCCGATGGCGATGATTGTTGAATCACTGGGGGGTGGTTCATGAGGAACAGGTTAGTCAAATTCGAATGCAGGTGTTGGTCTGCATCCAAAAATCCAGAGTCGGAGGAAGGCTCCGGGGGATGAGCTGGGGTCTGAGGCATCTGAAAACTTGGTCCGGGGACGGGCAGTTCTCAGGGGATGGATGCACGGCAGGCAGACGCCTGAGTGATTGTCTGCATGGCTTGTGAACGTGTGATGGGTCTCATGCTTAATGACGATCAGGAGTGTGAGTACAAATATACTGTTAAATCCGCATATCGGCGCTTAGCTAGAGACTTCTGGAAGGGTTTTCGGGGGGTTCTGAAAGGGCTCCGAAGGGAGAGTTTGTATTCCGAGGGTAGGGTGAGGATCGGAATCGGAATTGGAATTGGAGCGGATGGAAGTCAGGAACGCTGGGGGTCTTGGGACTGTTCACGGTATAGGGTGGTACGAGTGGTTCGAGGTCACAGGGACTTGGCTTCAACTTATGTGTTGCGCCCTCCTCGATCATCTGTCCCTAATTTTGGAGAGTCAGAAAGTTTACCGGAAAATAATCGGAAACTATGATGCAAAATTAAGTTGATATTCGTACTGGCAAATAGTCCAGTCGACTGGTGGCTTATATACATGTATCTAGTTCTTGTACTATCTTTTACTGAGTAAAGACAAGGGGGGGAAGAGAGTACAAGAGGCAATATAAAACGAAGAACAGGGAGTGAGGTACGCGATGATCCTGCGCGTTGTCTATCAGGAACGGAACTTTGACTTCGGAGTCTTTGGAGGTTTGGAATCGCGGAACCTCGGAATGTATGTCGGACATCCAGAAATCGGGTATTCAGGCTTTGGGCAATCAGAAAGGTCCCGGAAACAGTGCGGGTGGTTGTGGGGTTTAATGTGGGTTTGTTTGGTGGCATGGGCCATAACACCTACAGGCATTCAGTAGATAGTACCACCAGAACCAGAGGAAGGGTAGCATATGATAGAGAAGCAGTATGTGGGTATAGGGTATATAGGGCGTAGGACTTGCTGGCAATAGGGCTTAGGTTTTCCTCTTAGGATTTCCCCCATTGCTAGGTAAAGTCCCTTTCCTTGTATATATACAAGAGTAATAGATCTTAGGATTTCCCCCATTGCTAGGCTCTGTGTGATAGCCCTCAGGCATCTCTGGGGTTGCCCTTACAGAAATATCTACATCCATGTACTACTTATATAGGTTAAGAAGTGAGATGTGGAATCAGAGTAGCATAAGACATGGAGAAAAGAATAAGGTATGCAGACCATGTGGAAGTATTGTCAACAGTGATCAGAAATAGAACAATAAAATGTAAATGAGAATAGAACAATGAAATATGGCCAAGAATAAAATAATAAGAGTGTGGATGAAAATAGAATAATAGAAAATGGCCAAACATAAAACAATAGGGCCATGACTGAGAAGTAAAGGGATAGGAAATGTCCTGAGGGCAAACAGGTAAGGGGAAGGATTGGGAATAAAAGAATAACAAGAATTGAGGGGATGGGATGAAGGGAGTGAACCAAACAATGAACCGAATGTACCAGGCTGAGACCACATACTAGTGAAGAATGACTTGTCCCTGGTGTGTGGGATTAAAAGGTCATTCGGTCAGTACTACTGAGTGAACCGATGCTCGGCATCATGTACTTGACAGGTGGACATGTTTATTGAATTGTGGTTGTAATTTTATCACTCAAGAACAAATTATTCTGGACAATGAGTCAGATAATAGTGAAAAAGTATTTGTGCTCAACACATTGAATTTTAAATTTTCAAAATTTAAATTAGAAATTTTCAAACTCAGTAGGGACTTCTTCAAATCCATGAAAAGGTGCAGGGGTATTTATTGACTAGTCATATTTTTTAAAAATAAAAAAAGGTCTCCTGATCATAGAGATATATGGTTCTTGTCACCAGTGAGCTGGTCCTATCCCAGTGGAAGACGAACCGGTATAATATAAGATCCAAGACCATTACATGCACAATAGTAATAAATTCCAAGAGATTGCCGCGTTAATTGACGCGCTCCTCACTCACCCTAGTCACCACCTTGGGCAAACGCGACGCAGCTGCCAGCGTCAATACAACAAGAAGAACGAGAACGACGTAAACAAATTGACCACCAAGCAAATTGTGCTGAATGGAAAGGGCGAATAGTGAAGCCGAAGCCGCGGGGCCTATTGCCCGCGTCAGACTCACAATGCTTTGGCACAAACCAGTTGTGATGCCCAACGCATTTCGTGTAGGAGCAGCGCTTGTGATGATAATATTCCCGCAGGCTATAAAACCGGTAAAACAACCATACAGGATATTGGCCTGTGACACTCACTGAATCCAATCATTTCAAATGCACTGACGACTTGCTGAATAACTATGACCAGGATTACGCTTGCATCAATCTTTCCTGCCCTCCTCGCAAGAAAATTTGCGAGTGGCCAAGCAAGATAAACAACAAAAAAGGACGCGAGAGATACTATGAATGCTCTTGTTGTTCCCAATCTGTGATGCAATGGTGGAAAGCATATGGCCTGAAATACACCTGTCATGATCCCATGCGAACCCAGAATAAGACCGATGGTAGACGTATCTAACCCTAAGCCACCCAGCGGAATGGGTGTGGCAAAGAACAGTGGCCGGATATACATGAACACAACGGAGAGCTTTAAGATGGCATGGTAAGAAAATGGTCTGTTGCGGTCGGATGTCACCGCACCAAGGCAATGGACCCATTATTGATGATAGCTATGCAAACGCCGGGTGTTAAAACTTCTCGCAGCGATGGTGGTGGAGGAGGCAAGGGTTTTGGTAGAAGAAGAGTGACTTCTGTCACAATTTCATCGACAGTGTTATTGGCGATACTTCCATTCGCCTTGTCCAAATTGGAATGAAGAGACTAGTCACAGATATTGATCATCATCACAACAGGGAATAACATCATGACGTACTTCTTCTAGAAATACAAATGAAATTGCGACGGCGCTGACACAATAGAATGCCGATATAAAGCAAGGCAATATATATGGATACTCTTTCCAAAACTTGAACCACCCAAATATATTGGGGAACCTTTCGTAAGGATGAGAAAATTCACCACCAATCAAACCAGCAACGCCCATCCCCACTAATTATTTGGGGGTCAGACTCATCTCCAACACAAAACGTAGCGAAATGTATAAGGCTCACTTGCGTAGACGAGAGGCATTAAACTGAATGCCTGAGCCTGATTTGTCTCGTCTGTTATCTCAGTCATCATGCTTTTCATCACACCGATGTTCCCATTGAGAGCACCTGATAAGGCACGACTGATTACCAGTGTCGGAAAGGTTTTTGAAAGACCAAAGAAGATAATGGATAATGTAAGACCACAGAGGCCTATGAGAAGCACAGGACGTCGACCAATCCTGCCGAAGAGAGATTAATAAATACAAGAAATAGGTAAAGTACGAACCTGTCAGATGTTCTACCCCAATGAATTACGAAAATCATTTCAGTAAGGAAAAACAAACTATTCTGGTAGGCAATCAGAAAACTTGACTCCGGACTGATGAAAAAGTGCTTACCATAGTTCCTGCGTAATATCCTAACTTCTCCTCATCGCCTTGCGTTATGTCATACTCCAAGATCATCTGGTCCATGATGTTAAAGATGTCAAAAAGGCAGGAAAGACAGAAAATTCATGCCTGGTTTATGAAGGGAAAAATTACGGATGCCTTTACAAAGTGTTCAATTTACTGCCATTGAAGTCATTCGTTGAAGCAACTAACCGTTATGGGCTCGGCAAGTTGGATGTACAACAAGGTGAACAATTGATTCTTGGGAAGTGGCGTCGACTTTGGTGGTGAGCCTGCAATTCTATCAAGCTCAGAGGGAGACATCGCGGCACTACTCGACGTGGAGGAGACGATACCCCGCTTGCAGGGTGCAACTGCTATTCAGTCGCTGGATATTTTCCAATTGTATTTTTGTGAATTCAAAAAATTGAATAGCCTTGTGAGGCGGTGGGAGACACAGCTAATTCATTCATTAGACTGAAAGGGCCGATATTTTCCATACAGTATAGTAGACCTCCTTGATACAGGATACCTCCTTGATACAAATTGATTTTCCAAGGTCAATTCTCATTCCAGTAATACAGAATTTTGCACATAGAATCTACTATATATTAGCAACATCTAAGCCAAACCACACAAGGGAGGGAGAAGAATTGCATTCAGGAGGATTTTTTTTTCATTTAAATTTACTCAATTTTGATAACATACAATCTTAAATCAGTGATTGCTCAAATTTTCTGAGAGATTTTGTCATAGAGTGTTCACATTAAGGAAGCTATGCATCTCCTATTGCTAATTACAAAAACTCCGAGTGGGATTTGACCTAAATTGACCTTAATCTGACCACAAAGATATTGGGGCTACCAAAGCGTGACATGCGACATTTAATAATACATAAGCGCGTTCCCATCTCTTCTCATCATCAAACAACGCATAAACTTCACGTGAAAAGAAGTACAATGCCAAGCAGGAGTCTATCAGAGAATGTCAAGAATCATAAGAGGCACCATGCTAATGAGCAAAGGCTTTCTGATGCGGTTAAAGTGTACAAGGAGGGGCAGGCAGGTTATTCAACAAAGAAATCATTGCGAGAAGTTGCTCATGAATTTGGAGTG